>OZ023321.1:7342714-7558042 GCA_964007375.1 Ophion obscuratus
TAGAGCGTGTGGGTCTTGGAAATCTAAAAAATTTTGGCTCCGGTGTTTTAGATCATTGTACCAGACGCCAAGCTGTACGTCGTTGAATAACTCAAGCGGCAGCCGTCTCTGGAGCGAGGGTCGTGCAGCATTTTCAGATATTTAATAAAAAACATTGGAAATGAAAAGATATGTATCATGTACATAATATTTTATAATGAACCGTTATGTATATGTAGATAAAATTTTACAACAAAATGTTATATACATGTACATAACATTTTAATTATGTAAAAAAAATAGTTTCGACACAACAAATTCTTAAAAATTCGCTTATTTTCGGCAACCTAAAGGGCTCTCCCTCAATTGTTCAACAATTTCAAATATAGCAGTTTGTTTAATTTAATACCAGTGGCTTTGTTCAAAATGTTCGTTATCTTTGAGCTTCGTGCGAGAAAGACAATGCTTTAGAAATGTATCGTTAAAAACTGCATTTAGCACATATTTATTTGTATCGTAAACATTTCACATTTATTTGTGTTTCTGGGAGAATTTATGGAACGCACGTTTAGACCCGCGGCTAAAATTGTATAGAGATGTCTCGAAGTAACTGCCGTACGTCCTGGATGTAAACCCGTGGAGTTAAGGGTCGGAGAGAGAAGCACGAGTAGAAGGGTGACGATAAGGGTCGGTTTTACGCGTATTCGGACGTTTATCGTTCGGGCCATTCTGGTTATTCTCGCGAGCCGACAACACGCAATGCGGCGTCATACGGTACTCGTATTACCTAGTGCGAAGTGCGAGAATTCCAACCTCGAAGGCTCGCGTTCTTCTTCTTGCGCGTCTAAATTATATTCACGTACGACCTGGAGGGTTGGAACAACCAGCGCAAATACTGGAAGGGATGAAAATTCCACTTTATAGTCGTATGGAGCACAGCGATTCGAGTAAACACTTTTGGATATCTTTAAGGGGTATTCTCACTTTAGACCCTAAAAAAGGGTATTTTCGTCAATTTTTTTTAGGTTTATATTATAGATATTGATATAAAAGTTGTTACACTCGATAAATACACTTTCGGAATACGTTTTTTAAAAACGTATGTTCTTATGCAACCCAAACAAACTTCGAACGCGTTTTTCTCGAAACAACGTTTTTCGACGGCTTGTTTATCTTCGAAACTACTGAACCGATCCTTATAATATGAACTATTTTTGCTTATAATATGAACTTATAATTTCAAATTATATTATAAGTTCATTTAAGTTCATTTATATGAACTTAAATGAACTTATTCTGTTTCATTTATATGAAACATAATGATATATGAAATATAAATGAAACATAACATTTTATTATGTTTCATATTATAAGTTCATTATAAGTTCATAACTTATAATATAAACTATTTTTTTGCCAAAAATAGTGAAAAAAACACGTTTTTTTTCGAAAAATGCCTGCCATTATGTTATTTTTGCATATATAAAAAATCGTACATTCTGCGCTATAGCTATTAACATACTGAATCTAAAACCATTTAATTTTTTTGATTCGGGTAATCCATCTTCGCGATTTCATCAACATCGCAGACCTACCATTTTTTAGGACATTTTTTTAACTACCATTTTCATCTATAAATAGTGACTTAAATAAAAAAAAAAATTTTGAACAATGTGGTCCGAAAGTGTATTTATTAAGTGTAACTTTTATATCAATATCTATAATTTAAACCTCTAAAAAAATCATGCAAATCGTTTTTTTAGCGTCTAAAGTGAGAAGACCCCTTAATTTCTTTAGGTGCCCGCGAAGCTTGTGGAAAAAGCATGGTTATCTATTCATTCTACATGCCTGAATGCCATTTCCGCCACAATCGCGTAGCATTGAAAAAAAGCCGAAACCCTTCACTCCTAAAGGAGTGTCGTTTAGTTAGAAAACTGCGAAGATAGTACGAAAGTATTAGAAATATGAAAAAAAACTTTGAGTTTACATTAAAAGTTTTGGAAGTATGAAAAAACACTTTGAAGAAATATAAAAGTCCTAGAAATCGTTTACGGAATATTCTTCGAAAACAATTGCCCGAATGACAATTTCTCTGATGCAATTTCCCGAACACAGGTTATTGAACGGACAATTTCTCGTACACAATTTGCCGAGTGAATGATTTCTCGAATACAATATCCTTAATGGACAATTTCCGAATGGACAATCTCCCGAATGAACAAATTTTTTGTTTGGGTTTCGTCAAAATTTCACCATACAATCCAAAATAAAAAATTTGTCCATTCAGCATATTATATTCGAGAAATTGTTCATTTTGCAAATTGTTTATTCAGTAAATTGTTTTCGGGAAATTGTCATTTGGGCAACTGTTTTTCAACTAACATTCCGCAAAGCGTTCGAAATATGTCAAAAAAACTTTGAAGATAATATGAAAGTGTTGCAAATATCGAATGAATTTCAGAAATACGCAATCACAAAGTTATTCTGGATAATTCGAATTATCAAAAATAATTTTACAGATGCGTATTTCTAAAAAAAATCGATATTTTTCTATAAATTATAATTATGCTTCATAAATTATCAAGTTGTTGTAGATCTTTAAAATTATCTACAAGAACTTTGTGAATGCGTATTTGTGAAATTCATTCGATATTTCTTACGCTTTCGTATCATCTTCGAAGATTTTTTCACATTTCCAACACTTTAACCTTTGAAATATTTATATTTCTAATACTGTCATATTGTCTCCATAGTTTTCTTACTGAACGACACTTTTTCAGGAGAAAATATAGTTTTCGGCATTTTTTGTTATTGCTATGCGATTGTCGAATTTGAATTTTCTACAATAACTTTATGTTATTGTATTATGTTAGAACTATCGAAATTCATTCGATAGTTCTAACACTTTCATATTATCTTCCATTTTTGTTTATTTTTTTAACACTTTTATATTATTTCCAATTTTTTATATGTCCAACACTGGCATATAATCACTAAAGTTTTTTTTTTTCATATTTCCAACCCTTTCATAATATCTTCAGTTTTTTTTCTTCATATTTCCAACACTTTCATATACTTTTCGAAGTTTTTATATTTTTAACACTGCCATATTATCTTCATAGTTTTCTCACTAAACGACACTTTTTTAAGAGAGGAGATAGTTTTCGGCATTTTTTGTTGCCATGCGAGCGTCGAATTTGGATTATTTACAATAAGGTGATAAATGTGTATTTCTGGAATTCATTCGATACTTCTGACACTTTCATATTATCTTCAAAGTTTTATTAAATATTTCTAACACTTTCGTATTATCTTCAAAGTTTTATTACATATTTCTAACACTTTCATATCATCCCCAATTGTTTTATATTTCTAACCATTTTATATCATCTTTAAAGTTTTTTTTACATTCCTCTCTTTAAATTCTTAATATTCCTCGAAAAAACTGCACGTTGATTAATTCGGATAATTGAAAAATCCTTTTCACTCAACTGAATCAGATATGCACATTTATACAATTCTCCAGTTGCGAGCATTGTATATTCAAGCCTGTGATATGACTATCTTGAAAAAGGGACTTCTGAATGTAGGTTAAATATGACATAATCGGAGATCGCTTACAATTTCGTTATGCCGAAGGAAAATGTAGACATTTCGAGATCGTTAACCCGCAACTTCCACTGCTGCATTTGTACAATTCCGGGCTTTGTGGGTATTAATTTCATTCAATCTTCACGAGCGGGAACAGCGTAAGGGTGAAAAAAAAGCGGATATCCGGAAGCCCAGAGTGAGGGAGAAAAGCCTCAATGTGGATAGACATCCGCCGTTGCGCTGTCTAACGCATATCGCTTTCGTGCATCAGATATAACAAGAATGGAGCAGAGAAATAAGAAGGGGTGGAAACGTGTTCAAATAACGAGATTCGTCCCCCTCATTGTTCGAGAGACAGGATTTTTCAGAGTGGGGGTGGTTATCAAGAATGGCTCGTGTAGGGGATGAAGGGAAGTTAGTGGACAATGACAAGGAATAAATTGTTGAAACCCACTAAAAGTGACAATAATGGGTTACATCTACCCAGGTGGGTCAAAAATGGAATTTTCCAAAAATATTTTTCTTCGATAGTATTATCTTTTAGCTATATTCCATGAAAATTTCATTGAAATATTTCTAAAATTGAATGAGCAGGAGCATCTAACAGTCGTCTGGGTGAGCAAGTAGACGCACCGCACTTAAAACTTTAAGGGGGGAAGTCCCTTTACACGTCACAAAATTAGTCATTTTTCATTAAGTTTTTTTAAAGGTGATAAAATAATCGCATAATTTAAAAATTGTGACATTATCTTATTACAACTTTCAAGTGTTCAATTTTTGTTCTTTTTTTAACAAAACAAAATGGCGGCATTCTAAGGTATGCATTTAGGCGTCTTTTGAAAAACTGCTCATGTTACAGCTCAACAAGTTATTGATCGATCTGGCTGAAATTTTGGGAGTTTTCTCACTGTATGATTATTGGAAATGGATTCCTAAAGTTTCAAGGTTATCGCGTAATAAAATTACTTTTTTGGGGTAAAAATTGTCGAGAAAATGGTCAAAAATGTGAAAATTTGATTGCAAAGCCTACTTAATTTTTAATTTCATACTTTTTCATATTTTTATATGTATATCCTTCGAATAACGTTGAAGTGAGAAAACTCCCAACATTTTAGCCAGATGGATCAATAACTTTTTGCGCCATAACATGAGCATTTTTTCAAAAGACGCCTAAATAAATACTTCACAACGTCGCTATTTTGTTTTGCTTAAGGGGAGGGTAGGGGTTTCAGCGTGAACAAAAAACACTTTTTTGCGAATTTTTTTCATTTATACGGATAGAGTAAATTTATTGAAACCTTTTGTACATTGTTACGTGTCATTTCAAGAACATTCCGTGAAATTTGTACGCGAAAATATCCACAATCAAGCCGGTGCCGCGTTTTTCTTGAAACCACTTTTTTCACAGTCCGTGTTCACTGCCATTTGAAAACTACATGACCGATTTATTTCAAACTTAGTACACACTTTCTACATATAAAATAGCTCCTCGCAACGGTTAGTTTGAGTTTTTTTTACATTGAGATGGTTTTCCACCCCCAAAGTGGCGAAATTTTTCGTGAAAAATAGCACTTTTTACTTTACATGACCACCAGAAATTTAGAAATGCAAAAAAAATTATCAAAGTCCGTTGGGGGGACGATTTGATGATACTTTGACTAAATTTTAATGATACTCGAACTCAGATAATTTGTAGCTGAGATACAGTGATCACCGCAAATCGTGTTTTTTCAAAGGGGTTCTTGGAAAAGCTTTGTACTATGAATATTTTCGCGTACAAATTTCACGGAATGTGCTTGAAATGACAGTTAACAATGTACAAAAGGTTTCAATAAATTTATTCTATCCATAAAGATGAAAAAAATCGCAAAAATGTGTTTTTTTTTCACGCTGAAACCCCTACCCTTCAAAAAATTGAACATTTGGAGGTTGTAATAGCATGTCAAAATTAAAAAATAATGCGATTATGTGATCACCTTTAAACAAATTCATGAAAAATGACTTCTTTTCGGGCGTCTAAAGGGTCGCCCCATAAACGCGTTTTTATCGAAACACTGCTTTCGATGTCGGTGGACAGGATATCTCGAAAACCACCTGATGGATTGTTTCCAAATTTACAGGAGAAACGATGAGAAACATTTAAAGGTCGTTGACGATCTTACTTTTCGGAAATCGATCTTCATTTTTTAATAGTTACGTGAAAACGACGACTTTTTTCATAGATTTTGTATGCTCGAGGTTCAATTCGTCGCCAGATTGTTTAAAAAAATTATTTAAAAAATCGACGATCGTCCACGACTCGTATTTATTGTTAGCTTGAATAACCCGTTTGGTTTTTATATTTCAGATAAACTGTTTGAGCTAGAGAGTGTCCACCGCCAAACGTTGCAAAAAATTTCACCATCTGCCGTCGGCCATGTTTTTGTTATTTTTCTGTATTTTTTGGTGATTCTTTCAAGTCTCTCAATACATGTACCTTCGTGTTAAGAAAAATGCGTTTCTTTTGCACCAACCGTTTACCAGAGAAAAAATCGAAATTTGGCCATTTTTTCGGGCCTCTAGGTAGCCCCTTAAGAGAAAATAGTTTTATCCGCTTTAGCCAGGTTGCATCACCGATAAATGAGTGATAAGGCTACAACAAAGGTTCGAGTGATGGCTTCAATCTCCCTTCATGGTACTTTGTTTTATATGACGTATCTCGGGTAGCCGGAAGGCCGATGGACGAAGAATGCCGCGCTTGTCTGTCGCTTTTTGTTTCTCATACGTAATGGTGTAATATAACGAATAACCAGGAACAGGCAGCCGCACATACGCGCGCTCACACACACGACCGGGTGCCCCATTTTAATTGCATACCCCAAATAAATTCTGAAAATAACATTGGATGAAAAAAAAATTATTCACGGTTGCGAAAGGAATTATTGATGGAGATAGTACCAAAAAAAATGGTCGATCTGCTTACGAGATCTTGTACACAGCTCCATTATTTTCTACCCTTCACTTCTCCTGTCATCTATAGCACTTTTTTCGTGTTTATAAATTATTAAATTCTCGACTGCATCCTGAAACTCGTCGGAAAAATGGTACGCTTCTGTAAATTCACGAGTGTACGTCTATTGTGAAGTTACGGGTAATAAATAATGGCAATGGACGGACCCTTGCGAATATACAGGATACTGGTTATTGGTCACGATCCCGTGAAGGGACGTGTATTTCACTATCAAATAACCTAGTAATGCTTTATGCAACAGTAAACCATTTTTGAGATATTATTTTTTTCAGTGAGGGGTACGCAAGATTAAAAAATAATTAAAAAAAATGAAACTGTTGTATGGAATCAAATTTTTCTCATCATTGTATTTCGAGGACACAGTAGCAAATAATTATGCACAATAAAATAAGAATAATCTGCAAACGTTTTTGAGTTAGGGGTCCAAAACTCTGCAATTGTAAGGTTTATTTTTATTTTATTGTTGATAATTCTTTATTACTGTGTCATCAAACTACAAATAATTTGAAAAATTGATTCTAGACAACAGTTTTTTTTTCAATTCATTTTTCAAGTTGCCTACCCTTTATTTAAAAAAATAATAACATCTCGAAAATTGTTCACTTTTGCATAAACCATTACTGGGTTAATTGATGAGGTAAAACATGTCCTACAACCCTTTGACGGGATTGTTACCCATAACCAGCAGCCCTGTATATAATTCCAGTTATCCAGGTTGCCAAAAAATCCTCAGCTCGTTATTTCAATTGCTATTTCAATTGTTCAGGGTTTAAACAAAAATTAGTTGTAAGACTTATTTTTTAACGATAGGGGTCCATCCTAAATAATTTCTAATTTTTATGTCACTTTCATATGGCTGTATTTTCGCGAACAATTATTTCCAAAAGTTCTAAACATTCGAACCTACACATATAATCGTCATCCTACGGATTCCATTACCAAATTAACTGAAAAATCGAGTATTTGCGAATTTTTACAAAACATGCTCGTACTCTGGGCAAAATCATGGGTCGTTCAAAATATCAGTGTTTTTTTAATTTGATTTAAAAGCACCCTTAAAATACAGGGTGTTAGGGGATGCGAAGTGGAATATGGTGGGGAATGTAAAAAGGGGAAGGACCCTGTACAAATAGAAGCTACAATACAGGGTGTTAGGAAGGTTGATGCAAAGCCTTAAGGGGGTGATAGGTCACCTCGCTAGGAATATATCTAACCCAGGTTATCTTAGTCCAAAGTCTAAGGATTTTGAGTTATCATGGTAAGTATGATTTTTGGAAAATTTCCCAAAATTAGGTACTCACTCGTTTACATCTTATCTTATTGCAATTTTTTTTTAAATAGCATCAACATACGAGGTATTTTTATTTTTTGACAAGTTTTTAAATTATTCAAAACATCCCATTTAGTTAGTTGTGTGGATACAGATGATTGTATAAGTGTCTTTGGATTGAATACACCTTAAGCCATGACGCAAATAAGTTTTTAGTTACCAATTATCGTCTGTTTGGACATTATGAACGAGTTAGTACCTAATTTTGGGCAATTTTCCCAAAATCATACTTACCATGATAACTCGAAATCCTTAGACTTTGGACTAAGAGAACCTAGGCTAGATATGTTCCTAATGAGGTAACCCCCTTAAGGTTTCGCATCGACCTTCCTAACACCCTGAATATGCAAATCTCAGATTTCTAGAATTCATAAAAAGGTGGGTCCCAATTGTTCAACCCTGCCACGTTTGTGAAAAATAATTGGAGAACTACCTTAGGTCTTATTTTTCTTTTAAAGTTTTCGAAGCTGGGAATTGTTTATTAAACGAATTTTTTAATGTGCTTACTTAGGATTATCATTCTTCAAATAACGCCAGAAAGTCAAGAAATAATTTCCAAAAAAAATCATTTTCCAACTATTTCATGGAAATCTTATCAATTATTTTTCCAATGATAAAGTTTGAAGACAGAATTTTCAAAAAATCATTTTCCAACCATTTCATGGAAATCTTTGCAATAATTTTTCCAATGATAAAGTTGGAAGAAAGAATTTCCAAAAAATCATTTTCCAACTATTTCATGGAAATCTTAGAAATTATTTTTCCAATGACAAAGTTCAGTTCGAAGAAAAAATAATATTTTTCCTTTATATTCTACCGCTGACGTGAACGTACCCCAAAGCTGCACAGTCTTTTATACGCTTTGACGTCTGTCCGACTGTCGTCTGTTTGTCTATGCGTACCGGCAGACTAGACTGCAGTTTGTCAGTTCCGCAGCATTTAAAAACTCCAAGCGTATTCTCAAACGCACATCTGTTGCATTGCTCAAACGCGTGTGTGCGCCCATGTACGTGTGCACCTGTGCAAGCAGGAGTGTGCCTTTGTGCAAAAGATCAGTCGTATCGTTGCCTATACCTATCGAATATTTCTCACGAAATTCGACACCAAAGTGAACGATATCGCGTTACGATAATGTGATTTTCACTTTTGCAGATGTGAAAGCGACTGCCTGTCACACGTGGATGTATGCTGCAGGCTTATAGGGGTTTGTTTTTCGTTATAGAGTCTTCGATTTCCGATGGATACGTCCAGCCGGATTATTCCGTAAGATGTTCAAGTTTACGACCAACACGGTTATAAAAGACTCAATAAACCCGATTCCCAAAGAGAAAAATTAAAGTATGCACTCAAATATGCAAATACTGAAGTATCCACCGGCAGGAAGGATCGCTTACGGTAAATGGAATGTGAATTTGCCGGAAAGGGAAGAATTTTTACAATGAAAAAGCGACGTGAAATATGGTATAACGGGTAAAAAGAATTTTCGCGATGTAAAAGAAGAAAAAATTAAATGAGAAAATATATAAAATTATAGTGTAAGAAGATGCGAGGAAATTGGCAATTGTGTATCTATATTTTATCCTCGTATTTCCGTTCTCTCTTCTTTCCTATATTTTCATTCTCTTCCCTCTCTTCGTTCCCTGTCTCAAATCTTGAAGTTTGGATACCCACTCGTGCAGTCTGGGCGACCTCTGCCCTACTGAAGTACTTTGTTCCGCCGTGAAATAAGTCTGAGAGACCCGGAGCGCATTGGCTCCCGGATCGAGAAAAAGAGGAAGGGAGAGAAAGAGAGAGAGGGCGAGAAGGTATGCTGGATAGGTTAGCTCGACTATTTGCACTCGGCAACTAGTTGCGTGACGTGCCACGTTGCTCTCAACCAGACTCTTGTTCCGTTACATAAATTCCAAAGTCCACATCCAATTCACAGCTTTTGTGTCGGATTTTACACCTCTTTTAAACCGGGTGCAAAATCCTTTTCACGTCGGGAAGAAAAATTTATGAAAATGATTAATCGATGTTTTTCAAAACTTGCGATTCTGTGCCTTAGTACGTATGGCCCTTGCTACTTACACAATCGAGCCAATGTCTGGCTTATTGTAGAATTTCTTTATCAATTTTCTGGTTGTGCAATAATCAGGAATAAATATTAAAATATTACATTTCATTATTTAAAATATACATATATTTATATAAAATATTGAAATATATGAAATATACAAATGAATATCTGCATAACTGATGAATTTTTTCATCGTTTTTATAACTTTTTCTATAGTCCTCCGATCGTTATATAAAAATACTTAAACATTTCTCGTAAATTCTGTCGATTCACGATTTTCAATAATTTCTGGGAATGATGAACCAATTTTTTGAATTGTGTAATTCTCTGTATTTCGCTGCATATAAATTTATCTCACGAATTAAAAAATCTATGGGAATAAATCATCGATGTGCCACAGTTGTTATCATTACGTCGGACCACGCAAAAAGATCCGTGACGTGAGCACAAATGGCCTTTAACTTTTGCTTTATTCATAGAATTTTCGTCACGGAAGATTCACAATAAACGGTCGTCACAAAAATATTTTATTTTGCTGCCTAGTCTGATCTCAAATCACCCTTGACTACTTGATGCATAGATTCAGCGTTTCACCATTGACGGATTACGAATCCAAGTGCTCACGAATCCACCACGGAGATTCATAATAAATGTTCGTCACAAAGCTATTGTATTTTGCTGCCTGGCCCGATCTCATATGACCCTTTACTACTTGAAAAATAAACTCAACGTATCACTATTGACGAAATCTCAGCTCAGGAATCCAGGTCATCACGAATCCATCACCGAAGATTCACAGCAAATGTTCGTCACAAAGCTACTTTATTTTTCTGCCTGGTCTGACCTCACATCATCCTTGACTACTTGGAAAACGAGCTCGGCGTCTCACCATTGGCGGATCACGAATCCAAGTGATCACAAATCCATCACGGAATATTCACAACAAATGTTCCCCACAAAGCTATTTTATTCTGCTGCTTGGTCTAATTCCATACTACCCCTGTCTACTTGAAAAATGAACTCAGCGTATCACTATTGACGGCTCAGGAATCCAGGTAATCACGAATCCATCACGGAAGATTTACAACAAATTTTCGTCACAAAGCTACTCTATTGTTCTGCCGGGCCTGACCTCACATCATCATTGACCACTTGAAGAACGAACTCAGCGTCTCACAATTGGCGGATCACGAATCCAAGTGATCACAAATTCATCACGGAATATTCACAACAAATGTTCCCCACAAAGCTATTGCATTTTGCTGCTTGGCCTGATTCCATACTACCTCTGACTACTTGAAAAATGAACTCAGCGTATCACCACATCACGGAAGATTCACAACAAATTTTCGTTACAAAGCTACTTTATTGTTCTGCCGGGCCTGACCTCACATCATCATTGACCACTTGAAAAACGAGCTCAGCGTCTCACTATTGACGGTTCACGAATCCAGGTCATCACGAATCCATCACGGAAGATTCACAACAAATGTTGGTCAAAAAAGCTACTTTATTTTTCTGCCGGGTGTGACCTCACATTATCATTGACCACTTGAAAAACGAACTCGGCGTCTCGAGATTGACCGCTCACGAATCCAGGTCATCACGAATCCATCACAGAATATTCACAACAAATGTTCGTCACAAAGCTACTCTATTTTTCTGCCTAGTCTGACCTCACATCATCCTCGATTACTTGAAAAAACCAACTCAGCGTCTCACGATTGACCGCTCACGAATCCAGGTCATCACGAATCCATCACGGAAGATTCACAACAAATATTCGTCACAGCTACTTTATTTTTCTGCCTGGTCTGACCTCACATCATCCTTGACTACTTGAAAAATGAGCTCAGCGTCTCGCCATTTCTCAATGGCCAATCTGCAGAATGGACCTCGAATGGACCATAGCTTGGAAGGGTAGGTTGTAAATTCGATTTGTCAATTGTTGTATATTTAAAGGATGAGAACCGCTGGCCATAAATCATAGAATGAGTGAGAAGTGCAATCGTCGTTGCTCTCCGTGGAGTGCGAAGGTTGTGGAAGTAAAAAGAGAAACGCGTTCTGGTATGGCGAAGCAGCATCGTTTCCACGGGAGGCGCGATGAGAAAGAGCGAGAGGTTAGAGAAGTTGGCGTAGCGGGTCTTTTGGGAAATAAGGAGGCAAGTTGAGTCCTTGCCTTCCTCATCCCTTGTGTGCCTTACTTCGCTTGCTCTCGCTGTACCTTGTCCTCGGCAAATAGCCATACAACCCTACCGTAGTCGTGCATTTCGGTCTTCCGTTCCCCTTATAATGCTAGCCACACCATCTCCCCAACGTGTACACGGTAGGCCCGGACAAGTTGGATGTAGTCTTTGCTCATCCATCCGTACACTGTATGTATCGCAGCAACCACTTAAATTTCTTTTCTCGACAATTTCACGTGGAAAAATTCTCCCACCCACTCTCTCCTCTCGCCATTTGGACGAGTCTGTATAATACGAGGTGCTCGTCTCATGACAAAATATCTATCGGAAGAACGACATAAATTTACCCGCTTTTATTGGATCGCAGGATGCGCCGTAAATTGGAAATGCTGTAATGCTTTTTGCCATTTGATTTATAGACAGACCTGCGAACTTCATTATTTATGCTTGGAGAGCGAGATGCTGCGCGAGAAATTTATCACTGATTTTGAAAATCACAGACTCGCCCCCTTAAAATTGGTATTTCTTAAAAATATTTGCCAAAAACCCTATTTTGGCAAAACCAACGTGCATACCTCTTTTTGCGTTATTCCTTATCAGGCTTTTTTCGTAAAAAAAAATGTAGATAGCCGCTCGATCCCGGCGGTATTTTCGAAGTTAGATGAATCTTCGCAAGCGAAATGGAAAAAAATACAGCACGATACAAAATACCAAAAAAAAAAAAATTGCCTCGATGTAGTACCAATCATAAAATTCATCACTCTCTACCATGCTGATTAAGGGGCCATTCCAGTGTGGAATTGTTTTAAAATCGTTTTCTTTTCCATTATCCGAAAATATGGACTTTCATAAATATGCTGTTAAATTTTGGTCACGAAACTCGAACTATTCCGGTTGCTGCAGCCTTTCTTAGGAAAAGGGATTCGACCAGCTGCGTGAGACCTGGCGCTGATGGTCCCTTTTCTCTAAACGTCATTTTTTTAAACGGTGGCAAATTTTAAACGAAGAGTTTTCAATTTATCTGTCTCGAATCTTGCCACATAATTCTTCACGCCATTCCTTAAAGTCGTACGAAAGCGTTGTTTTTTTAATTTCAAAATATCACATTTTTTTTACGTAAAACTGTCGAAAAAGGCCCAATTTGATGGTCCGAAAAATCGTTTTTTTTATTGCTTAAATCGATAGATAAACTATCCAAGAATATATTCACAAAATTACAGAGGCCAATTGAAAATATTTTCGAAGATACAAAGCCAAGAGCAGAGAAGCGATTGATATTGATATTTCCTCCTATTGAAAACATTGAAGCGCGTTTTCTCCAGTTCTCATTTTCACGATTTTTCCAAATTGGCGGGCGTGATCGCAAACAAACTAAAGGACCTATTGAATCAAACAAAAGTTTATTTTCTTCAGTACGAAAATCTCTTCTAAATAAATTTAAAAAATCGTGGAAAAAATATTTTTAAATAATTTTTATAGCACGATAAAGTGTTTTGTTAACACATTTTTTTTAACCTGCGAAAAGTTATAATTTTACGATTTTTTTTAGCCTTTTCTTAATTCACCCAGAAGAAAAATATATGACAATTGAAAATTTTATTGGTTTTTTTGTTTGTCAAGAATTACGAGTTTCATCTTTCCCGTCGATTGGGGACTGCAGTGGCAAGACGCACATGGAATAGGCTGATAAATCTGCAGTCATTTATTGTTTCATGTTGAACATTTTTTTTACACATTGCAAATATACATGAAAATATACCTCAATGTTTACTGGGCTCACGTGTTTCTTCCCTTCTAAAAAAATCCCCAAAAAACGCTTTTTAGACCTTTCAATTCAGGCTCCCGCCTTAAACAAGAAATGGCCACGATTTTTTTCTACTTTTCATTTTTTTTTAAATCCTCCGTACTGCTTGACAGTTTTTCCTGCTGATTAATAATCGTTTTGGTTTCTTTCTTTCAAACAATTTTCGTAGGACTTTCCACCATCAGGTGCCATTTTGCAGTGGGCAAAAAAAAATATATAAAAAATAAAACTACACCATTAAAAAATATTTTCACGTACAACATAAGTCATTTGAATAACCGAAAAAAAAACACGAAAATCAGCTATTTTCAACACAGTCACACTGAAATGATCCGTCGAGTAAAAATTTTCCCTCCGCCCCAGTATGATTCCATTTGTGCAAGTAATTGGCATTAAAAATTCCGAAATTGATCGGTCCTAGATCGATAAGGGAGAAAGGTCGCACGTTACCACTCGCTGCCTCGTCTCTCTCGAATGCTAATGAGATTGCTTACGTAGTGAAAAAAAAAGGAAAATGGAAAAGGTTTTGTTACGCTGTTGTGCTAGCGTGCAGACATGTTAGTGCATATGCAAAATGATAGGACGTACATGGTTGACAATAAACCCGCTTTCCGTTTCTCTCTTTCTCTCTCCCTCTCTCACCTACCCTCTTCCACACCTTCCGCCTCGCTCCATCCTCCTCACTTTTTCTACCCGCTTGCGCCCCTCTTTCTCGTTTCGTTTGCATACGTACGATATTTTGTAGAATAAAAAAAGCTTCGGGCCACGCGACACGACAATAAATACGTGCGATGCGAGGCAAACGGTTGGGCGATAGTAGGAGGGCGTTCAATTTTAATAAGGTACTCGCAAGACCGCTCGTGAGTCGTATAAACTATGTATACGTGTTACCCAGGTACACCATAGTGCACGTGTGGGCAAAATATTTCCGTGTGTACAGTGGCTGCTCATAATAATAGATACGATAGTGCCTTTCTATACCACATCGTGGTATACCTGTTATTTCGGACATTATTGCACACACACACGTACAGAGGGTGGAACTGTGGCGAGATCGCAGTTGTGTTGGCACAACGGAATAACTTTGGCGCACGTTTCGTGCCGCTGGAGTCTAACAGTAGATACTACCGTTAGTACACGGGCAAGTGAGGGGGGAGGGGGGGGGGAGAAAGAGAAAGAACGACAGAAGGCACAGCACGATGGGGCCCATACCAGCATCGTCCCTAAGGGCGCTAGGCATCCGCATCCGAGATTTATCTTGCTCATATCTGCGAAGCCATTTCCGCAGAACTACCTCTGCCTATAAAGGTAGTGCACTCTTCCTTCTGCGCTTTTTTTTCACGGTCCCTCGCTCGCTCGGCTTTTCCCTCCCGGCATCTTTTACTTTTATTATTTTTCTCTCACTTGCTGCCTCTCATTCACGAACTTGGTCTTCCATTTTCTTCGATTATTGCACTCTTACCAGGCTCGGTCTTTGGTCATTAACCCGTCGAATCCACACTGGGTCCTTTTAACCCCATGATCTTTTTTGTGTAAGTGGATATTTTTCAACGCGTCGAATTGACCCAATGTTCGGGCGCATAATTTGTGTTTTTCGTAAAAATACATTTTTGGCCGTAAAATAAGGATTATTGACTACAAAAAACGACTGTAAAAAAATGTATATTTGCCGAAATACAACGATCTGAAGAACGTCTGGGGTCCGAGGGACCCCACTTGTAGTCAGAGGTTCGTGGCGGACGTGTGCAGTCGAAGGGTTAAACTTGAACAGCCGTAACTTGTCGAGAACAATTTTTGAAAATGTTGGTCTTGTTACCATCTGCCGGTAATCATTGGATTAGAGCATGGACCAGCGGAGCTTTTTTTAGTACCGGTATTATTCCGATATCAACAAGTTGTAATATCGGAATACCGGTATTTCGATATTTTGCGGTATTTATGGGAACCTCGATTAAAAACCTTAGAAGCTTGAAAGTAAAGATGAAAGTTTGCAAAGGTAAAGAAAGTAACGAGGAAAGGTTGCAAGGTCGATCTCTCCGATTTCTATTAAATTTGGCATGCTTGTAGAAAGGGTAAAAATAGGCGACACGTATTTTTTTATATCTGCGGAACCCGATTTTTAAGGGTTGAAACGCACCCTCGAAAATTGGGGTTTTTCGTTTTTTCGTCGATAACGCCTTAACGGTACGAGATATGAAAAAAACATTCAAATTGCAACAATGTTTATTTTTTCATGTACATTATAGATAAGAACGATACCGTTATCGACGAAAAACGAAAAACACCCCTATTTCCGAGGGTCCGTTTCACCCCTCAAAAATCGGGTTCCGCAGATATAAAAAAATACGTGTCGCCTATTTTCGCCCATTCTACAAGCATGCCAAATTTCATCGAAATCGGAGAGATCGACCTCGCAACCTTTCCGTTCAAGTGAAGCCACAGTATTTATTAAAAATCATCGTCTTTTATTGAGATCTTCATTTATTATACATTTCTAAACATACTCTGCTATCTTATTAAATATATCCAACCCAATATAAAATAAATAAACAAACGAAGAAAAAGAAACTTTTATGCAAATAAAAAAGTAGTAAACGAGCAAAATTAAAATTGGGAAGTTTTATGAAAGTCACCGAAGTAGTAGCTACCAGGATGCAAACAAATGGCATTGCTTGTGGCAGGAAGGCAACAGCATGGTCACTTTAATTAACGAGATTCAGATTGTTGAAACAATGACCACGAAAAACAGAGGGCATCTGAAGTCGTTTTTCAGAGACGACCTTATCTTATTGCAGCTGTAAGCCGCGAAAGAAAAGGCCCTTTATGATCCCACACTCGTGGATCAATAAGTTAACACTTCGGAAACATGAAATGCAGATAATAATATTTTTGGGCTGTAAATATAATAAGAAAAGTAAAAAAAAACAAGAAAAAGTAACTTAGATAGAAATCATAATGATTATAATTATATTTTACTGTTTTCAACTATCATATCGAAATATCAAAGGGGCAGTTGATGTCTATGTCTTTCCCTTGAGGAAGAGCAAGTGTGATGACATACAGAGAATAGAGGAGCACAGACTCCTTTGCAGACGCGACTTTTTTTCCCACTGATAAATCGACGAGTGAGATGGAAAGAGGCGAAAGGGGCAGTTGGTACATGGCCCTTTTGGTAAGCACGAGCAAATTTAATATTCGCATGGTAATGCAATTAATAAGGGAACGAACCACTGAGATGCCATAATGGAGAATAACAGAAGATGGTAAGTGACTATGGTGGATGAGGACGAAGATGGACAACCCCGAGGTCGTGTACGAGCCAGCCAATAGAAGAGGCAAAAGATTCGTGTGCCGGGATAGCGGTGGAAACGAATGATGAACCAGCGTGGCAAAATGAAGAAGAAGATGAGAAAAAGTGTGTGCGAGAGACGAAGAGAATGGTAGCAGGAGGCGAGGCATATCGTGACCTCCCAGGTCCAACGGAGGAATGAATCACATCATTATGAATAATAGCACGCCCTGTCGAGTGGTGTTCTCGCTGTCTGGTTATTAATAGTAATGACTTAGCTGAGCTTTTCCTCTGCGAGGGTTGGAAAATGTACGGGGCGAGGGCACCTATAGGGTGAGTTCGGGCGTGTGCCGTTTTTCTCTCACGATATTTCTCGTCACGTGAAACTCGCCCGCCCTTTATTACTTACCGAGAAAAGTTCTTTCAACCTACCATGTTTTTGGATGACAATATTCCAACCCTTCAGCTCCCTTTCTGTTTCTTCTTATCAATAATTCATCATCACTCTAACGAGGTACAGGACTTTGGTGTCCGCCTTCATCTTTGTTGAAACTCATATATATGGTAACGTATTTTTTACGTATTTTTTGTCAGCGGAGAAATAGAAAGGGGCCATCCCTTAGACTGAAACATGTC
Source organism: Ophion obscuratus (assembly GCA_964007375.1). Taxonomy (NCBI): domain Eukaryota; kingdom Metazoa; phylum Arthropoda; class Insecta; order Hymenoptera; family Ichneumonidae; genus Ophion; species Ophion obscuratus. Next base: position 7,360,599 of record OZ023321.1, read on the forward strand.
AAGCCTCATTTGACAGTTTCACCCGTGACCATACGCCCGGATGTATATGGAAACACATTTTTCCTGTTTAGCTGGCGTAATTTTGTGCTTTTGAAAATGGTACAAAAGTCGAAAAAACAACTCTTTCAAAATAGCCACAATCGTGAGATTTTAAAGCCGTAACCGAATGGCGTTCCAATTGGAAGCAGAGAGAATCAGTGAAGGATCATTTTCAATGGCCAAGTTGCGTATAAAATTTGAATGTTCAATCTTTTTTTACATTCCCCATCGATGAATTTTTACCCCCGCAATACGAAAGCACCATTAATCTCTTCCGAAACCCTTAATTTTTATTAAAAGTCGTCCAAAATGAAAGAAATGTTGTTTACCCCTTAATCTTTTCATCGGAAAAAATGCAAATATACGCAATCTTCTATTTTATCCCCCCTTAAGAGTGTTACCCTTTTCTTTCAATTTAATGCACCCCTTTGGAATGTAGGATGAGAGAAAGAACAATAAAGGGGTGGTAGCACCCCTCAAAAGCGTTTTTCGGCCGATAAAAAAAATACGTGTCTAATACCTTTTGATACTTTATCATGTAGATGGGTTGCAACAAAATCGAAGGTGGACACCAAAGTGATGATCCTTGTAAGAAGATATATGTACAGAACACCTCCAGGTGGTTTTCTGAAACATTTATTCAACTTATGCGGCTAAAAATTCAGTTACGTTGGCAACACTGAAGATTAATCAATCCACCAAAATTTTTGCGAAATGCCAAAAATAATAAATGTCGACCTAGCCAATTAAAGTACTTTTAAATGTTTCTAACAATCTTTATAACAAATAAACGAATCGAATTAGCCATTAGAGGGTTGCACGTTTTTTTCTTGGGCGTATACATTTGAGGGGTTATGCCTGGTTGTAAAAGTCGAAAAAACACTTTTTTTCAAAACCAATAAATTTTGCCATCATCTTATAAATGTTCCCTGAAAATTTCAAGGGGATCATATCAACATTGACAGATTTATAAGCTGTTATGATGACGCCCGTCGGAACGCTCGGGACGCCGTTCGAAATTTTAATCGCTTTTTTTTATGAAAGTACGTTTTCAAAGTCGGTGGGCAAAATATCTCAAAAACTACTGCATCGATATTTCTGATTTTTAAGGGATTTTCGTAGATGTAAAAATATAGTATTTGATCCGAAGATGTTTTTTTCTATGTATACTTTTGATTTGATGAACGAAAAATGCACATTTTTTTCGCAAAAATCAAGACTCACTTTGAACACGAATAATACTGATATTTCGATATCAGAGATAAAAGCATTAAAATATCATTATAATCGGTATTATTTCTATTTAAGGCCTTAGGCCACAGTAACGGGTATAAAATCATGTGCGAATTAAAAAAAATCGTATGAAAAAGTGATTCACTCATAAAATGAATTACACATCTATTTAGTATGAATATACAGCTATTAGAAAATATATATGTATTTTTTTCCGATGTACACAATAGCCGACTACTCGAAACTTCTCGAAACAGCTTTTTTCCAATTGGCGTGACAAATAACTTCAACAATTTTCACTCGATTTACTTGAAATTTACAAGATATGTTCCTAATTGCATTTTGCAGAGGAGTACGTACGGAATTTCTGACTAATCGAAAACTTTTCATTTTATGAGCAGTTTATGAGCAGTTAGAACGAAATTTTTCACTGAAAATTTATTTCTTAAGTTCAAATACCTACAACTTTTGAATAAAACGATATTTTTTTAATCCCGTACGTACTTCTCTAGGTATTCTAATGTAGATTGACAAGAATTTTTGTTTTTTGTTCTAGGTGAAAAATTGTTGATGCTATATGTCACGCCGCGGAGCGCCTAAAAAAGAAGATAACAAAAGAAAATATTAGTAGTCGGCCATTTTATACATCGAAAAAAAATAAGATTCTGGCAGCTTGATATTCACACTAAATAGATGTGTAATTAATTTTATGAGTCAATCACTTTTTCATACGAAAAAAAATTGTTAAATTCGCACATGATTTTGTACCAGTTACTGTGGCCTAAGACCTTAAGATACTTTTCCTTGTTTTTTTTTACTACGGTTAACAGGCTTGAAATATTATTACCTATATTAAACATTCCCGAAGTGTCAATTTATTTATCCACGAGTCCGGAATCACAAAAGGCCTTTTCTTCCGCGGCTTACACCTGCAATAAGATAAGGTCGTCTCTGAAAGATGAAACTTCAGATGCCCGCTGGTTTTCGCGGTCGTTGTTTCAACAATCTCAATCTCGTTAATTAAAGTGAACATGCTTGCCAGCCTGCCTCAAGCTATGCCATTTGTTTGTATTCCGGTAGCTACTACGTCGCTGACTTTCACAAAATTTCCTAATTTTAATTTTGCTTATTTATTACTTTTTTATTTGCATAAAAGTTCCTATTTTTTGTTTTTCCTTTGTGTATTTAGTTTATGTTCGGCTTGATATATTTAAAAACATAGCAGACTATGTTCAGAAATGTCTAATAAATGAAAATCTCAATAAAATACGGTGATTTTTAATAAATACTGTTTCACTTACAAGGAAAGGTTGCGAGGTCGATCTCTCCGATTACGATGAAATTTGGCATGCTTGTAGAATGGGCAAAAATAGGCGACACGTATTTTTTTATATCCGCGGAACCCGATTTTTAAGGGATAAACCGCACCCTCAAAAATAGGGGTGGTTTTCATTTTTTGTCGATAACGTTATCGTCCTCATCTCCAATGTATAGTACACGAAGAAATAAACATTTTTGCAATTTGACATTTTCTCATATCTCGTACCGTTAAAACGTTATCGACGAAAACCACCCCAATTTTCGGGGGTGCGTTTCAACCCTTAAAAATTGGGTTCCGCAGATATAAAAAAATACGTGTCGTCTATTTTTACCCATTCTACAAGCATGCCAAATTTAATCGAAATCGGAGAGATCGACCTCGCAACCCTTCCTCGTTAGCTATACACTATTATTTCTACACTGCCATCTTCACTTTCAAGCTTCCAACGTTTTTGATCGAGGTTTCCCATAAACATCGGAAAATACCGAAGTACCGGTATTCCGATATTACAACTTGTTGATATCGAAATAATACCGGACATCATCCGTAAATAGTTTATAATTAAATATTTTCACACCAACATGGAGTATTCTTCAGACGATACTTTTTCAAATACTTAATTTTTGAAGAAATTCAGCTTCGCCATTTTCTTTTCGAAAATACCAAAGATAAGCTGCTTTCGACTGCTGCACCCAGGCATAGCGCATTCATTAATACAAAAATGGAGATACCAATAATTCTTTCTGAAATTACGATCCCAATGAAGAAAAATCAACAGATGACGTGACGAATCGTCATAGTCTACACGTTTTCGTGAATTTTTTTCATGACTTATCATGGCCCTTGTGCCACATTGGAATTTGATTTATCGTAAAATGTAGCCCCACCCTCGAGATTACACTGTTATATTATTATTGCGTGCGATGTAACTATCAGTGTAAAAACAATTAGACTAGCCCGTGGTGAACGGACGATCCCAGCTATCCAACAATATTTGACGATATTTCATTAAGTTTAATTATTAGATAATGCCGAGAGCTCAGGCCGAGGTAGACAGTCTGGCGTAGTATCACATCGGGTAATGTCGGAGAATTCGCGGTGATACACACGCGGCGTACAGCGAGGGAGTATGCGGCGTAGAGGCAACGATAGTCTCACCAAGGTGTCATGTCATCTTGTCAAAGGATTTCCAGCGCGCGTTGTGTGCAAACCGATACGGGAGGGGAACCGAGACGAGAACGACACCCTCCTCCACCCCCCGAGTGTCCAGTGGCTCTGATATTAAATCCTCCTTTAACACCTTATGCTCGAAGCGACTGGTAAAGGATGGACGTGGATAGGGGAGAATTGTGTGGCGCGACATGGCGCTGTTTGCTTCGTATTTTATAGAGGATAATTTTTTACGTGCTGCTAGCGAGACTGAAACGAGAACAGTGGCTTCCCATTGTTCTTCGTTTTTTTTACTCAACAGTCACTTTTTTGTTGCGGATATTTGATACATAGTGTGCAATTTATTCCACTGGACCTATATATCGCATGGATCGGATTGCACATTAAATAATGAATTCATGGGCCAATTTCGTTCGAGTCTGTCGTCAGCCGAAGCTCTCTTCGAAGACAAAAAAGATCTTTCTAGCCTTTCTTAATCCTTATTCTTGCTGTCCAATTGCAACCTTCACTCTACTTGTATGTCACTTTGAATTAGAAGTCTTCTTGTGCATGGTGTTGAAGTTTGCATCGTTGGAGCGAAAAGTTCTTTTTTGCATTTTATTATACATATTTTTGTCGTCATATATATTTTTTATAGATTTTATCGTCAATCGCTAAATGACTATTTATCAAAAATGGTTGAAGGATTTTTGTAGGCAAAGTCTGCCAAAAGAAATCAAAGGAATTAAGATGTATTCATTTTCGTTGTATTCCTACGATGCAAACTTCAATCTCATACTTGTACATTGTTTTTATTTAGAAGTCATGCTGATACCGTCGTAGCATGTCTATGAAATTTCAAATCCGTTTAACTCTTTTCGATCATATTGTCGGGTTAGGTTCTGAACCCCCCTTTCGATTGAGTTGAAATTTTGCACGAACATTCTCGGGTTTGGGTTTGTTTATGTTTGTTTAGGTTTGTTTGCGTTTCTTTTGGTATTTTTGTTTGGACAAATCGGAGAGCGCGATAACATATATAGGTATGAACGGAGATGTAGCAGATATAGATATAGTCGGCGGGCGTTAAAAAAAACTTTTAAATTCAATATCTCGAAAACTATCATGAGTTGCCAAAAATGCCTTTATCGGTTGTCTTAAAATATTAAAAGGAAGGTTTGTGCAAAAATTCAGCTCGATCAGAGGCAAGGGTTTTTCGGAACTTGACCTTTGAAAAAAAAACTTAAAAATTCAATATCTTGAAAACTAATGCGAGTTGCGAAAAATCTCTTCAGGGGCTGTCTTGAAATATTAAAAGATGTTATCTTCAGCCAAATTTTCGCTACTGAAAAAAAATTCTCCACATAGATGTCTTCTTTTCGGTATAAACTTTCTCGTTCAACCAATTTTTTTCTTCGGTAGGAATTGTTCCTTTTGCACAAATTTTGTCTTCGATACAATTTTCCTCTTTGGTACAAATCTTGTACCGGACAGAAAATGGGGCCGGAAACCAAATTCCTACCGAAAAGAAAATTTGTATCGACGAGAAAATTCGTATCGAAAAAAAATGGTACCGAAGAGAACATTTGTGCAGAGGAGAAAATTTGTACCGAAGAGAAAATTTGTATCAAACAAGGAACATCCCTCAGGTGTCCGCCTCCGATTTTGTTGAAACTCATATATGTGATAGAGCATCGAAAACTTTCAGACATGTATTTTTTTATCGGCGGAAAAACGGATTTAAGGGGGGAAACCGCCCCTCAAAGAAAGGCGTGTCGAGGGGGGATTTTGCAGTTTCACCCAGAAGCAATCCACCGATCTGAATGAAACAAAAACGAAATTTCTTCTAATGAAAAGTGATGAAGAATTTACTATGAAAATGTTAAGAAAAAATTAAATTAGGGGGTAAACCATCCCTCAATTTGCCTTTTTTCACCCCACACTTAAGAGGGTTGTATGCAAATTAATAAAACAGGTATCATTTTGAAGGGCAATTAAAATTAAAGTTGACGGGTTTTTGCGTTTTGGCGGCATAGCAAATTTAAGGGGGTAAACCACCCCTAACATAAATTTATTTATCATGGTCGTTTTTCTGTGTTTAAAGTATATCCGCTGATTTTAAATATTTCTATAAGCTACAATTTAATGTTTTACCGTGTGTCAAAATTATTACATTCGTCTTAAGGGGTAACTACCCCTCTGACGAGAATCATCATTGAAGTATCCGCTTTCGATTTCATTGAAACTCATATATGTGGTAAAGCATTGCAAACTATTGAACATGTTTTTTTTTGTATCGGCAGAAAAACGGTGTTAGGGGATGAAACCACCCCTCAAAGTTTCTCCCACAAGCAGTCCACCGATCTGAATGAAACAAAATCGAAAATTCTTCTAATATTAAGCGATGAAAAATCCACTACAAGAGTGTTGATTAGAAATATAATCAAGGGGTAAACCGCCCCTCCATTTGCCGTTTTTCACCCCACGCTTAAGGGGGTTGTATGAAAATGAATAAAACAGGTATCATTCTGAAGAGGAATCAGAATTCAAGTTGACGCGTTGTTGTGTTTCAGCGGGACAACAAATTTGAGGGGGTAAACCACCCCTAAAATAAATTTGTTCATTTCCATTAATTTAAAAAATCAGAAGATTTCGAAAATCCTGTTACCTTCGCTTTTGGTGAATCGAACACACGTTGTGAAATACCCGGTTGCAATAATTTGGTCATTATCATATGTGCATGGTGCAAAAAATCGTTGTGTTTAAAGCATTTTTTTGACGATTATCATTATTGCAGGAATTATGAGCCATGATTGTTGATAGTTGATAGTTGATAGACTAGAAAAAAAAGTATATATCACAAGAAAATGATTTGACGGCATATGACCGCAATACTTTTCACAAGTACTATTAATTAAATCAGCTGATATGATTACCAAATTAAATATATCAAAATATTTTTAAAACATGTTCGTTAACCTACTATAAAACCCTTAGTTTCATTAATATGTTTAATTAAATAAACGGTAAAATAATAAAAATATACATGCCTCCACAAAACTACGTCGCTGGCTAAATTGTCGCTTGATCCAGGCGCATCATCGTTCCGAAATATACGACTATATTCGGATATACGATAATATACGATATATACGATATACGACTATATATAAATAACTTATTCTGGAAATTATTATAATTAATGATATAGTAGAAATGTATATTTATTCCTATGGAGATGCTTAATGGACGTGCATATTAAAATCGGAAGCGTTTCGACACGAAAATATCAGTCTTATGAGTAAGGGGTAGCCCCACGTCCCCACTCCCAAAGTACCGCTCCTAAAGGTCAAAACGAATATGCCTGCACACACAAACATAAAATCGATATTACCGATGGAATGAAAACAGTTTTAACGAAATTCGTAAAACCTTTCGCGAAACTTCAAACGAAAAGCAATTAGAGGGGGTAGTTTACCCTGAAAATGTAAAAATTTAAAAACGTAATAATTTAAAAACGCCGGAGAATATTTTGAATCCGCGGATACATGTTAAACACAGAAAACACGACGGTGATGAACAAATTTATATTAGGGGTGGTTTACCCCCTTAAATTTGCTGTCCCGCTGAAACGCAAAAACGCATCAACTTGAATTTTGATTCCCCTTCAAAATGATACATGTTTTATTAATTTTCATACAACCCTTTTAAGCGTGGGGTGAAAAACGGCAAATGGAGGGGTGGTTTACCCCTTAATTATATTTCTAATCAACACTCTTGTTCATCACTTTTCATCGCTTAATATTAGAGGAATTTTCGATTTTGTTTCATTCAGATCGGTGGACTGCTTGTGGGAGAAACTATGAGGGGTGGTTTCATCCCCTAACACCGTTTTTCTGCCGATACAAAAAAAACATGTTTAATAGTTTGCAATGCTTTACCACATGTATGAGTTTCAACGAAATCGAAAGCGGAAACTTCAATGATGTTTCTCGTCAGAGGGGTAGTTACCCCTTAAGACGAATGTAATAATTTTGACATATGGTAAAACATTAAATTGTAACTTATAGAAATATTTAAAATCAGCAGATATACTTTAAACACAGAAAAAACGACCATGATAAATAAATTTATGTCAGGCATAGTTTACCCCCTTAAATTTGCTATGCCGCCAAAACGCAAAAATCCGTCAACTTTCATTTTAATTGCCCTTCAAAATGATACCTGTTTTATTAATTTGCATACAACCCTCTTAAGTGTGGGGTGAAAAAAGGCAAATTGAGGGGTGGTTTACCCCCTAATTTAATTTTTTCTTAACATCTTCATAGTGGATTTTTCATCGCTTTTCATTAGAAGAATTTTTGTTTTTGTTTCATTCAGATCGGTGGATTGCTTCTGGGTGAAACTGCAAAATCTCCCCTCGACACGCCTTTCTTTGAGGGGCGGTTGCCCCCCGTAAATCCATTTTTCCGCCGATAAAAAAAATACGTGTCTCAAAGTTTTCGATGCTCTATCACATATATGAGTTTCAACAAAATCGGAGGCGGACACCTGAGGGATGTTCCTTGAAAGAGAAAATTTGTATCGAAAAGAAAATTTGTACCGAAGAAAAAATTTGTATTAAAGAGAAAATTTTTATCGAAAAGAAAATTTGTACCGAAGAGAAAATTCGTACCGAAGAAAAAATTTGTGTCAAAGAGAAAATTTGTATCGAAGAGAAAATTTGTATCGAAAAGAAAATTCGCACCGAAGAGAAAATTTGTCCAATGCTATCGTGGATAGACTCTTGCGTCTATGATCAAATATACCGGAAATGAACATCTTAATGCCTAACGGACAGCCATGTTGTTTCATAAGTTCGTGGCGTGAATGTCGCGATGCCTCCAAGGCCTGCCTATAGGTATGGAAGTGTTCGCGACGTATATGCATTGACGTAGCCTTGCAGTTTTTACAACAGCAAGCTGGTGTGCGATTAAAAGCGTTTTTTATATGTAAAAGGTGCTTACAAAAGATAGCATCGCGTAAGTGCGAAAAACATTACTAATTTCATTCAACGCTGTTCATATTTGTTGCACTTCTCTTTCGCTTTTCGAGCGCGTCGACAGTCTAAAGTTTCCCAAAGCAGCAGTTACCATTTGTACATTACTAACGATTTTGTTGTAAATAACGTATTTTTTTATCAACCATCTATTTTTATATCACCCTAGGGGTCCACCCAGGCTCCGTGGCCCCTCGCCCCAGTGAGCAGGCTCATTGGCAAATAATGAATTTTTCGGATGAACCTTATTTTTCTCTATCTCGTAGGAAGTAAATGCGACGTCATTGCGAGGCCCGAAGGCCCTGGGGGAACACTACAGTCAGACAACATCGTCAGTTCAGAAGCTCGTTCTGAATTACACATACAACGATCCCCTGGTCATTGGTGTTTGCGTATTTCTCCCTTTCGGCCCATTTTGGCCGAATTCGCTGTGCAACGTTTTACGACGATATTACACGGAGTCTAGAGCTAAATGACGAAGGGAGAAAGGGCAAGAGAGGGAGAGAGAGAGAGAGAGAGAGAGAGAGAGAGAGGGAGGGAGGGTGTGAGTGAGTGAAATGCGTCGTACCGAATAAACCAGACATACACGAAGCGGTATACTCTACCAAAGATCACTATCATACACGCGATATGATATTCGTTTATGTCACAGTACAGTTAGTGGTGTGTGACATCCTGGATAGCGAACGGAAGGGTCGAAAGTGTCACCGGCTATCACACACGATGAGAAGGAACGCAAACAGCCACGGCAGCCGAGCTATGTTCTATTCACGCAATGCATGCGTTCTATTAATACCGTACTAAGTTCCCCAAGCTACCGTTCCGCTTCTCTAGATACATTGGCCAATTCCGCTTGTAGTTGAAGACGGTGATGATCAATCACGATGATTGTACAAAAAATAAAGTGTCTAGGATGAAGAAAGGAAGAGGGAAGGCGAGAGTAATGATGTTGCCAGACCAACAAGCAATTGACATCGTTTCTTACACACCGTATTCATAAATGAGCCGTGATAATAAATGGATTACATTGGCAAATATGCTGAAGATTGTGAAAAATGGACTATGCTCACATCATCAATATTTTCGTGACATTCTACTAGGCATTGCTGTTTGACTGAAACCAAAATTTGTTTGTAGGTGTTTTGTAGTTTAGTACGGACAGGTGTCATTTATTTCACATCTAAGGGCTGCCTGGTGATATTAATTGCCAGCCAAAAGACACCATATGTAGTTGACAGACGTGTCTCGAACGAGAAAGAAAAATAGACCATGATGAGTTCTTTCGCTGATGTGCATTGCTGCAGTAGTGCGATTTGAGAATAAGTGCAGCTGACATTCTACCGATTGGTTACACATACCACACCATCCGAAACGATGCTTAGAGTTTGGTTTTGGCGCTTCAGAAGTGGCGATTGTGACCCTCGTGATTAGCAACCACCAGACTGGTCGAAAGAGTTTGTAGATGTTGGATTGCTGAGTTTGCTGAATGAATGTTTAACTCACAGACTTGAACAATTGGCCGAACAGCTTAGCGTTGACAAGTCAATAGTATCTGTTTGCATGCCATGGAGAAGATATAATAGACAGAATCAACTATAAATTACAATTTATGTGCTTGGCGAGGCAGGGATAAAAGTTTCTGGTGGCGTATTCTAGCTGGAGATGAAAAATGGATTCACTTCGACAAGCCTGAATGCAGAAAAATCCGGGTTGATCCTGACCAGCCATCATCATCAACGTAAAAACGGAATATCCATAGTCACAAACCCTTTACGAAGGTGGTAGTTCTTAAGGAGCCCTAGAAATCCAAGAAAACAGCGCCTGAAGAACGTTATTAACAGCAGCCAGAGCGTTTGAACGATAATTCAATTTAAAAAGGCCGTCAGCATAATCAAATCGCGGCCAGGTGATGCTACTGCACGACAAAGCTCGGCCCCACGTTGGTGATGAAACAAAACACGCATGACTGAAATGGAAGGTCCTTGCCCCAAATGGTTATTACTTGTTTTTGATCCCACACGCCTCAAAAGATACACACTACACTAAGTACAAAGGAGTCTCCCAATGGGTAGATGACACTGGAAAGCGTAAAAAGATAGACCGTTCATCCCAAGTGGATGCTCGTGGCCGAAAGGTGGCAGAAAGTAGTTACATGCGCGGGAAAATACTTTGATCAGTGTAAGCCAACAAGTTTCTACAATAAAATCATTAAGGGGTGAGGCAAGTTTCGGCGAAGACATTTTTTGCTGTTTTTCATTATTTTTTTTAAAGGAACGCTTTCCTCTCCATTTTTGAGACGTAAGATATGTTTTATTACTACTATTGGCCGTTACATGGTATTTTTGAATTCTTTATTAATCTTTGAGAATGGCGGAGGTATGGTCTTCTAAACTGCATTTTCAAAACTGGCGTGGTATTTAGTAAAAAACTAATTGATCGGTTCTGATGAAACTTCGTATAAATCTTTCTAACCTTATTGTCTAAAAATTACCATAAATGTTGAATTTTTAATAAGTATTTTTTATTGAAAAATGTAGCCATTTTGTCGAAAAAATCAATATTTTTCTTTCAACGTGTACCACTTAATCGATTTTCAACATTTCTCATTTTTTCTTAGTTCATATTCTGCGTATGAGTGTTAATGAAAGAAAAAATCTTCGTTGGTTTTTTTTCTTCAAATTAATCCCGCCGACGCTATGTGTCACCCCGTCTGACAACATCCGCCGCAACCCGTTCAGAAGACCGTGCCACACTTCCGCCATTTTTAGAGATTTATTTTAAAAAATACCATGTAACAGAAAGAAGTAGTCATAAAACATACCCTAAATCTCGAAAATGGTAAAGATATATTTCCTTAAAAAAAAATAATGAAGATTAGCAAATTTTTTCTCGCCTAAAGATATTTACTCCCTTAAGCAGCAAAAAAAGTGCTTTTCAACGCACCCACCTGAAATCATGCCATGCAGTGATTAAAGAATCTGGTTTTACCTCAAAACAACACGATCAAAAATCGGATTTCATCATGCTTGGACATTCAAAACTAATACAGTTTTCGTTTATGAATAGTATATTTCAATTAAATAGTATTACATGTCATCGTCATTATTTCGCTCCATTGCATTGTGTGTAACGTTGTATTTCATCACACTGCAATATACGGCGTACCTACTAAAGAATGTTTGACGCATTTTATAACTAAAAATACTTCTAAATGGTGTTATTAAATAATTTTTCAATCAACAATTATCGCAGCCTACATATGTCATATTTTGACATGTGGCTGGATCTAAAAAATCTTGTCGACGATATTTGACCAAATTGTATACATTCAAATATCGAAACGTTTCATCGTATGAGCTTTTCACCGGACATTACAATTTGTGAGTTAAAATTCAGGGGTGGAACGAGAGTTCCACCCGTGAATTGTGGACGAAAATCATTCCGGCTGATACTGATAATAATAACGGAAACGAATCACGTTTGTTGATATGGACCCGAGATTTCGTCCATTAATAATTATTATCTCCATCGTTACGCCTGGCAATTTGCATATTACACTCGTAATATGCTGATGCGTATACCCCGTTGTATATGCATGACATCACTGATGAAAGTACAGAGAGGTACAAAAAATTCCGTATGCACGCGACTCGCGCACTATCCGGGTCAGAGAGCATCTATGGGTACATAAAAAACTTTACAGCAAAAAGCTACTTAAAAAAATGTTTCAGCCACAGTGTAAACATAGAATTATTTACAATAATCGATCTTAAGACGCATATATATTTTTTTAGAATTTCTTTCATCAGTTCTTGCATGTGCATCTTTGCACTTTATGATTCTTGTACCTTTCTTAAATTAAATCTTCTCAAACGGGAGCAGTGCCACAAACTAGTGACTGAAAGTAGCCAAATATGTCGTATCCTCGAATGGTATTTGTACAGTGCGAAGGATTATTATAAAAAATGTTACTCTCTAATTGTACTTTTCCTTCACGAGATCGAGGAAATCACTTTACAACGTCAAAAGAAGTTTATGGCCGAAAATGAACTCCACAACGAAGCCGAGACAATACTTTATGGCCCTACAATAGCAGATTAATCGGTAGGTCATTTTGTCATGAATTTGAGTCGTGAAACTTCAAATGCCTTCTCCAAAAACCTCTTTTTCATGAATCTCGTACAAGATAACTCAAAAACTATCTATCCGATCATTTTGAAACTTTGCAGACTTTTAGAAAACATAATTACCATCTATGTGAACCTAAAGTTTCTTGAAAATTATTGCTGAAAAAACAACTTTTTCATCAACAAATACTGCAGTAAAAATTTGATGAAAAATATATCGTTTTCCAAGCACGTACCATTTTTCGAATGTTCAATTTTCTTTGAATTTTTTAGGTTCACACAGAGCGTATGGGTCTTAGAAATCTAAAACTTCTTGGCTGTCTCGTTTCAGATCAATCCACCAGACGCTAGGATGTACGACGTCGACGAAGACAGGGGGCAAGCTTCTCTGAAGCAAGTGTCGTACAGCCCCCATTATGAAAAAATACATTAGAAAATAAAGCGACGTAGAATGTACATAAAATTTGAATAATGTAGAATGAATAGTGTAGACAGAAAAGGCTTCGAACTCTCAAGTTTAAAGTGTCTCACCCACGTACATGTTCAAAACTTGTCCGTTTCTCACCTGCGACTAAACCACAATACATCAGCAATTTCAAATTGAAGTTGGTCCAGATTGCAGTGGCGAAGTCTGCACACGCACTCACATGTGTGCGTATGCGGTCACCCTAATAAACCATCGACGACCGTTTGAACAGTGGCCGGAAGCCGCGTCTCTCCGACTGTACCTCATTATTCGTCCTGTTCTCGGTTGACCGCCCTCGTGTCTCCATTCCCCCACGCAAAGCGACCCAAAGAGGAAAATCTAATTTCCCCCGTTACTCCGGTCAGCCATCCATGAGGGCTCGTTTAAATTCTTCTCTCCGCGGTGATCACATACGAGGTCAACGATTGAAATAATCAAAAAAGCAATGACTCGCAAGTGGAACGCTAGCTCTGAATACAAATGCGAGTCAGCAGCCGAGGTTGGGCCATCAGCGGATCAACGTCCATCAGCCTAAAACTACAGCAGCTCAACCAAATGTCCAAAAAGTCATCTTGCCAAGAATATTCCTCAACTGGAGCAGTCGCCAAAGGCACCCGATTCCAACATTCATCGTTTTGCTTGGATAACGTTGGGGTGAAAAAATAAAACGAAATACGGATCGTGTTTGAGTAAGCGTGAGGAACAGTGCGATCGGGTGATAAGCTCTTATCCGTTTGTTGGATCAGGATACGATATCTCGGTGGGTCACGCGTGCTCCCGAGGGAGCGCAGCCAACCCAAGGCTAGAAACGGAACGGCTCTCATTGAAATTACAGCTCGATAATGTAACACCGTTGCCTATGTGAATAAAAAATAAAACAAAAAAAAGAACCAAGGTTGCAGTTGCATCAAGAATTTTCTTTGAATTCTTGATTCCCCGCCACCCTCATAATTTCCGCGATACCCTGCCGGCATGTCCGATCTGACTTTCCCGCCGTCGAACTCTCGGACGCGAGGGTAGGAATCACGGGGGTAAAAGCGTTTGGGGGTTGTAGCTTTGTCGACTCGCGACAGCTGGCGGCATTCGTGCGAAGCTCGGATCACGCGAACGAGAAACATTCCGCCAGGGTAAAGAGAGAACGAGAGCAAGGAAGTAGCAGAGCGAGAGAAAGAGGGAGCATTGCCAAAAGCGTTTTCCTCCTTACCAACGTACGACCGGAAGTCTACCATCATGCTGGCTCGCAAGCTTGAGTTTGCAGAGGAAAATTCTCCGTTGGCGCCATCTGGCAAGCGAGAGGTGAATTTTCAAGCGAAATACATGGTCGACGGTGTAGATTTCAGAGGGTGCAACGAGCGTGCGACCATAGCGACACCATCGCCCGTGGAGTGGGGATTTGGAAGACAGTGGTGGTGAACGCGAAGAGCAGGGCAAAAGGGGTGACGACTCGCTGTGGGAATGAGCTTGCTTCGTTTACGTGACCTACCCCTACCCGTAGCATTCCACCCCTTTTGAAGAACGATTCAACTTTTTTGCTCCGTCATCTCTTCATTTGATTCTCGTCATTAGGTGGAAAACTTCCGGATTTTTTAATGATCAATTCAGCGTTAATGGCATTGGCGCGAGATACCGAGGGAACGTATCACGAGGCAGAGATTCTTTAGCCGCGAGGGGAAATCGGCGAGATGGAAAGAGACTGTTAGGAGACGTCGGTGGGAATGGGTGCCAAGGGGAGGGAATGGAATCGATACAGCGCGATACAACGAGCGATGTCTCGAAACTTGAAACAGGAATGCGCGCGCACCTGGTTGCCTCGCTCTTTCCCTTCCTCACATTCTAACTCCTTCCTTGTCTATTCGTCTGCGGGTCTCCGCCTTCTTCTCTCTTTCACCCACGATGTCTCTTTGTTGTCTACCGCGCTGATCTTCCTCCCCTATGGAGCCCTTTAAATTATATCTAACGCGAGAGGTCAGGAGCTCGTCATGCCTGCTTTAGACGAGTCAACTGGTCCCATCTCTATTACGCCGGCGAGATCACCCACTCTCGTATACGCATGGTAAAAGTGCCTTGAATTCATTGTTATCGGGAAATTAGATGAAGAGAGTATGGATTTGTGACGGGACTTGTCGTATGAGGGAAAGGCAGAGATAGGGATTGAGGAAGGTATGACTGACACTTTTCCTGATGAGTCCACATTGGAATCCAAGTGGATTCCGCGCTCTTTTCGATTGACATTGATTGAGCATTTTTTTAAAAAATTCTCAACCGGAATGTGTTGAATCTACCGAAACAAATATCCTTTCGTGACCTCGTGCACAAATTTGATGGGGAGTCCCAAGATGAAACCACATCTCTGTAGGGATTTGTTAGGGACACTGTACATACGGATTCCTCATTAGGATCCAATTGGATTCTGCACTGTTCCCCGAGGAACGCCTATAGGCGTTTCACCCTATATTTGATAGGGACGTAGGGAGTCCACATTGAAATCCAACTGGATTTCGTGCTCTTCTGAATTGGCGTTGATTGAGTTTTTTTTAAATTGTCATCCGGAATTTTATTAATCTACCCAAAAAAAAGTCCTTTCGATCTCGTGCATAAATTTGATGGGGAGTCCCAAAATGCACCCACATCTCTGTAGGGGTTGGTTAGGGACACCGTATATAAGGATTCCTCATTGGGATTCAAGTGGATTCTGCATCCCCGATAAACGCCTATAGGGATTTGATAGGGACGTAGGGAGTCCACATTGGAATCCGAGTGGATTCCGCCCACTCACGATTGACGTCGTTTGAGATTTTTTTATTTGTAATTTTCAGCCGCCGTTCGTTGGATCTCCCAAAAATATCCTTTTGTGATTCCATGTCTAATTTTATTGGGGAGTTCCAAAATGCACCCACATCTCTATAGGGATTTGTTAGGGCCACCGTATATACGGATTCCTCATCGGGATCCAATTGGATTCTGCACTGTTCCCCGATGAACGCCTATAGGCATTTGATAAGGGCGTAGGGAGTTCACATTGGGATCCAAGTGGATTCCGGGCTCTTCTGGCTTGACGTTCATTGATAATTTGTTATTTGAAATTTTCAGCCGAAGTTCGTTGGATCTCCCAAAAATATCCTTTTGTGATGCCATGTACAATTTTTTTGGGGAGTCTCCAATGCACCCCCATCTCTCTAGGGATTTGTTACGGACACCGTACATAGGGATTCCGCATTGGGATCCAATTGGATCCTGCACTGTACCCCAATGAACGTCTATAGAGATTTAATTAGGACGTAGGAAGTCCACATTGGAATCCAAGTAGATTCCGGGCTATCTGTCGATTGATGTCATTCGCGGTGTTTTTATTTGAAATTCTCAACTGGAATTTATTGGATCTCCCAAAAAATATCCTTTCGTGATTCCATGGACAATTTTGTGGAGAGTCCCAAGATACACCCTGATCTATATAGGAATTTGTCAGGGAAACATTACATAGGGTGTTCTCATTGGTATCCAATTGGATTCTGCACTGATGAACGCCGTTCCAGACTTCTTGCCAGATCAGAAGAAGAAACTCAGCGTGTTGCAACATAAGGTGTACGCAAGTGGCAATATGTCCAAGTACACTAAAATAAATAACAGACGATACTTACAGTGGATTTTCGCTGATATGATTCAAATCGATTTTAAAGATTTACTTCTTCAAGCGATTTATATTTGTTTAAGGTCCACTCATTTTGTCCATTTCTATATTTTGCTTAAAAAAATCAACCTACACATTGTCATGGGATCCTCCAAGAGTCTCCTCGGATTCTATTCGACAATGTGGGAATCCCTGAGGATTCGAACTGGATTCGTCCATTGGATTCCAATGGGGAATCCCGATGAAAATGCATATGCCGTTTTAGTATCACTATGAGCAACTAGGCACAAGTATAGGAATCCAATTGGATCCCTACATTTTCCGCACGGGTTGCTATGCCGTTTGTCCCGAACGCTTGCTATTTTGAGGGCACTCAAGGTCGATATAAACGTTGCCATGTAACATTGTTCCTAGGACTGTGATACATACACTTGTGTTACGTGTACGCACACGCAATCGAAACGCAATTCAATTCGGCCACTGTTTGACCCTGTAACTGGGGAAATTTGATTAGAGCCCTCGATAACTCGCACAGCCATACTTGTCTGGATTGAACGGAGTGACAGACCTCCTCCTCTATGCGGCTTTTTCTATGACTTCCTCTCCCCACCCCTATTTCTATTACTCCCCCCACTTCCCTCGCCCATGCTCTCGTACATAGCGGTTCGCGCGATTTAACCTCGACAGGATTTATTCAAACCCGTGTAGTTGGGCCCTTTCCCCGCGCCGGGAAAACGTACGGGAGGTAAATACGCTTAAATCGTAAACACCGTTAATCCCGTAGGATCCCAACGAGCTTAATACTCTCTCTCTCTCTCACACACACACACACACACACACGTCAAGCGTATACGTCCTGTAGAATGATGCTGTTTGTGTTTTGTAGGTTTCGCATCCTCGCAAAGTCGAAAGTTCCCCTCATCCGTCCACCGCGTCCCTTCCACCACTTTGTCCTTATTCAAATTCGGTTCACAAGCCGAATCCACGACTGTATCGAGCCCAAACCTTATATCATGGACACACGGGAAGCCGCGTGTTTTGCATACACTATGCTTTCGTGATCGTCAGTGCATTAACAATTTACAAATTCTGTGGCTGGAATGGCGAGTGTGACGAGGTAGGAGAGAAAACAGAAGAGAGAGAGAGAGAGAGAGAGAGAGAGAGAGAGAGAGAGAGAGAGAGAGAGAGAGAGGAGAGAGAGAGAGAGGGCGAGATTACAATTAACTGGGAATAACGAAGTAATCCTGTGCTGGCCTTGAATGCATAGACTCATCGTTGTTGATTTTGCCCTATCACGAAATAGCTGGAAGGCGTTGATCATAACTGAAGGGAGGCTATACCGCTAGGCAACGATGTTTTTTCCCTTTCTCACAATCTTTCCAAAAGCAAAGATATATTCACTATTTTTTAGGTTTGGGGTATGTTTTATTACTACTTTTGGTTGTTACGTGGTATTTTTTTTATTAATCTTTAAAAATGTCGAAGGTATGGCACGGTCTTCGCAACTACATTTTCAAAACTGGCGTGACATATAACTAAAAAACTAATTGACCGATTCTTATGAAATTTGGTATAAATCTTTCTAACCTTACTGTCTAAAATATGAACCTAAATGTTTTTGAAAAATAAATTTTCTGATTGTTAAATGTGGCCATTTTTTCGGAAAATCCTATATTTTTGTTTCAAAGCGTGCCAGTTCATCGATTTTCCACATTTCTTACTTTTTCTTGGTTCATATTCTGCGTAGGAGTGTTAATGAACGAAAAATCTTTGTTTGTGTTTTTTTTCAGATTAATCCTGCCGGCGCTACGTGTCACGGTCTTCTAAACTGAATTTTCAAAACTGGCGTGACGAATAGCTAAAAAACGAATCGACCAATTCTGATGAAATTTGGTATAAATCTTTCTAACTTTATTATCTAAAATATTAACCTTAATGTTTTTGAAAAATAAATTTTTTGATCGTAATATGAGACCATTTTTTCGGAAAATACAATCTTTTTGTTTCAAAGCGTACCAGTTCATTGATTTTCTTCATTTCTCACTTTTCCTTGATTCATATTCTGCGTAGGAGTGTTAATTAAAGAAAAATCTTCGTTTGTTTTTATTTCACATTAAACCCTCCGACGCTACGTGTCACGGTCTTCTAAACTGCACTTTCAAAACTGGCGTGACGTATAGCTAAGAAACTAATCGACCGATTCTGATGAAATTTGGTATAAATATCTCTAACTTTACTGTTTGAAATATAAACCTAAATGTTTTTGAAAAAAATAATTTTTTAATTGTAATGTGTGGCTATTTTTTTCGGAAAATACAATCTTTTTGTTTCAAAGCGTACCAGTTCATCGATTTTCCACATTTCTCACTTTTCTTGGTTCATATTCTGCATACGAGTGTTAATGAAAGGAAGATCTTCGTTGGTTTTTTTCCCAGATTAATTCCGCCGACACTCCGTGTGCCGCCGTCTGACAACATCCGCCACAACCCGTTTGGAAGACCGTGCCGTACCTCCGCCATTTTTAAAGATTAATCTTAAAAAATATATGTAACAGCTAAAAGTAGTGATAAAACATACCCTAAGTCTAAAAAATGGTGAAGAAATCTTTCTATTAAAAAAATCACCATTTTTTTCTTCACCTAAAGGTATATCGCCCCTTAAACTGTTACTGTTAATTCGATCACCGCTCGAGCTATCGTTATTATTATTGCGGTTGATGGTGTTTTTATAGTTACTACTATTTTTATTATTAATAACCCCATTACTGGAGAATTCGTTATCGCAGAGTCAATCAATTATTTCAATGGCGAAGGTCGTTCGAAATGTATCGCAAATGTCGATTGCCCATCATGGAAACATAAGCAGGCAAAGTTACAGGTGAATTCAATATCGAAAGCATCAAATTTCGATTCATTTGCAGCGTTATTAAAATCCCACGGATATCTCGCTACATTATCGAAACATTGGCAGAACAAGAGATTCGATGAGTGCACGTGCAATGGTCGAGTTTGGCAAAGCGCAGTCATGCATGCTCCGCGCGATAGCAAAACAATCGTTTGTTATATCGAAAATTGCTTCTATATGTGATTTTAAAGAATGTGTTGCGAAATTGGCAATTTCCGAGCCGCATGTATACCTAAAGCCCCCATAACGGAGATTTCCATATCGTTGGTATATATCATTTTATTCTTTGCAGAATTTTACACGGTATAAATTTAACCGCTTGGTTACGATTCATTAATGTTAATTGGTCATTTTGAACGTTCCGATTTTTTTGTTTACAGTCGCTGTATAGTAAATGTACCAAGTGATTGTAAAAATAGTTTGCTAGGGTGGATTTTTCTGGAAAATTAATAAATTTTCGTTTGCTCAAATACCTTAATAATAATAAATTTTGGAATTAGGTTTTTTTTCCATGATTAATTCATAGTTGTACAATAATTCCTCGTGGTAGGCTTGCATACACTTATTCATTAGGGTGCCCGCAAAGAAAAGACAGATAGTAGTATGTAGATAAAAAGAAACATTTATTGCAAGCCATCCATTTGTAAATATTTTGACAATGTTGTTCAAATGAAACTGTGGTAATTCTTTAGATGAGTGACTTTTACAAAAAATGAGAAAACCCAATAAATGAGAGTATCTCACTTATTGGGTTATAAATCATGATATTCACGGGGAACATCACTTTGGTGTCCTCCTTCGTTTTTGTTGACACTGTTTTATGTGGAAAAGTATCAAAAACTAAGAGACACGTATTTTTTTATAACGTTATCGTTCTCATCTCCAATATATAGTACACAAAAAAAATAAACATTGTTGCAATTTGATTTGTTGTATCTCCTACCGTTAAAACGTTATCGACGACAAACGAAAAACATCCCCATTTTTGAGGGTGTGTTTCACCCTCCAAAACCGTTTTTCCACCGATAAATAATATACGTGTCTCTTTCGATACTCTTCCACATAAACAAATTTTTAACAAAATCGGAGGAACACACCAACGTGAAGTTCCTTATCAGGCGCGGGAAGCTGAACATTTTAATTCACATTTTTTTTACGAGCAAAAAATCGTTAAATTTAATTTGGAATTTTTTAAAAAGCCAAACAAATCAACTATAGGCGTCGAAATGTAAAAAAAATACCCTATTTTATCACGAGTATCCGCGAACTTCAAAACCCCAATACTTGTTATATGGGGGGCGGGGGGGTAAATTTCAGCTTTCTCCGACCGAATATCATCATTTATAACCCAATAAATGAGACAATGGCAAAAAAATAATTTAAGGCTCATTTTTCGGAAAAGTCATTTATCTAAAGAATTACCGCGACAAAATTATACTGCATATATTTTCAGCATAATCCAATATCTCCGCACGTCTGACCATCACGGATCTTTACTACTCGCGCGAACCGTGAACTTGGCGCGTCCGCCCTGAATAACGAGAAAGGGATGAGAGGTCCATCAACTATCACAAAGGTCGTGCTTGATTCTACTTTTTTTCAATTGTTTTTGCGTTTTATTTTTTTCAAAATTTATTTCTCAGCTCCGAAAGAGAGACGTGATATTATTTTGGTGAATTTTTCGTGCACAGATTTCGGCGCGGATGTAATGCACAATAGGGTGGCCACACCCCCGTAGGAGGATACCGGATTGCGCGCGCAACTTCGAGACCCTCACCCTTGCTGGAAGTACAATGGTATAAGACACTATCCGTTCCGTACCTCGTAGTCATACATTCCACGAGAATGATCGGAGATGAATGGATCTCGGAGCAATATCTATCCAATGGTTTTCAAGATATTCCGGTACTTCATTTTACACACCAAATTTTAAGCGGTCACAAAAGATTGATAACAAAAACGGCTTGGATTGGTTCTGTTTTTAGTTTTTACGTTTTTGGCAATAACTATTAACGGAGGACACCACTGTGACAAGCCGGAAAAAGTAGTATCTTTCCGAAATTTATTTGTTTGCTAGATTATTTATTTGTGATTTGGAAAAAAGGAATATCATTAAGCATACATTGTGAACTCATTGCGTGGGCATTTTAATTTTTTTAAATAAAAAATTGACAATGCTATTGAGGCAACGGTTGGTCTGAAAAGTACATACAAAAGAATTTCACGATCTATATGAATGTAGTTCTCGTTGAACGTAGATGTTTTTCGAAAAAAAATTGTCAAAATGACGGGTGTTAAAAAAAATGCATTTTTGGCGAAATTTTGAATTATATTCGGGGGCTTAAAAATACTATATTTCAAAGAAGAAAGCCTACGTACTTTTTTTAACCCGTCACAGGGGTGTCAAGTCTTAAATGGAGGAAGATACGACACGATGACAAAAATCTTTTATTTTTCGAGTCCTATACATATGTGGTGAGTACGATGAAAACAGCAACAAACTTCTTACTTTTTATTGGAAGAACCAAACTTTGAAATTAATTTCTATGAAAGTTGTCATTTGATTGGAATTTAATTGTCACAAGTGTGGAGAATAAAAAAGTCTCGGATGCGTATTTTTTGTTTTTCGATATGTCGTCACTGAGGGTTTGAAACCACGCTTTGAATTTTTTCCAAGCGGAGAATTCTTTCAAACTTTAACGTCTACACAGAATTTTCATGAGGAGAGACAAGGCCACGTTGAGCGAACAACCAAAAATTCCGTGCCCATTATTATACTCCAGTGTAACTGTTGCTTTGTTAAAACGTCATTAAGGGGCAGGATACCTTCAGGTAAAAAAAATCGCCTACAAAATTCGCTGATGTTCAGGATTTTTCCGTTTTCAAAAGGAAAGTTTTCTTCACATTTTTTGAGACAGGATATGTTTTATTATCACTTTTGGCTCTTACATGGTACTTTTTAAATTAGTCTCTAAAAGTGGTGGAGGTGTGGAACCGTCTTCTGACTTGCATTTTCGAAACTGGCGTGACGTACGGCTAAAAAACCAATCGACCAATTCTGGAGAAATTTCCCATTCACCTCCGCCATTTTCAAAGATCAATAAATAAATAAAAATACCATGTGACAGCCAAAAGTAGTAATCAAATATACCCCGAGTCTAAAGAATTATAAAGCAATCTATCCTCAAAAAAAAAAATTTACCGATACCCGGCCTCGCGTCTTTCGCGCTGGTTCTCACGTCCACGAGGCAGCCACCGAATAATTGCCGAGCCAACAATTAGTACCAAATGGTATTTGAAAAAATTCCTCCCCGTTAATTGATAAACAGACACAAAACTGCCACCATAAAACTCATCAGCTGTCCATACTCCCGGTAACAATTAGGTCAAACCGACTGGTGGATGGACGAATAATCACACTGTATTATTCAGATGGACTTTAAAATGGAGATATTATCAAAACCAGTTTTTCAATTGCTATAGCCACAAAAAGATATTATTCTCATAGCAGAACAAAATATTCGAATTAAATGCAACAAAAAATATTGAAAAAATGTATAGATCAGTAGCGACATTACTAACAACGAACATCACTTTAATGTCCTCCTCCGATTTTGTTGAAACTTTTTCATGTGAAAGAGTATCAAAAACTAAAAGGCACGTATTTTTTTAACGGCCGAAAAACGATTTTAAATGGGTGAATGACCTTGAACGACTTTGACCGCCCAATATTTTTTATGTGGCTGGAGGTGCTCCACAAGATGGTTGAAAAAAAATGTACCATTCCATTTAAAAAAGTCGAAGTGACCTTCACTGTGGGTCAGCCCCTCTAGCGAAATAAAAAAAAATTAATCGCATTTGATGGCCCCCTTTACACCGTACAACTTTTGTCTGGAACATTTTTTCGCAAGGTCGATAATGACGATAAAAAGCTTTTGTTATTGAATTTATTATTCCGACGCATCCCATGTATATACAGTACTGCACAAATAAGTTTGTTGTTTTTACACACTTTGAGTGTTTGAATTCCTGCAGACACGTTTTACACGTTTTAACGTGTGCAAGAAAATACACGTAAGTGTGTTGTTTGAACGCATCTACCCGTGATACTTTTCACACACGTTAAAACTGTATAAATTATCTTACAGCCATTTACACACCTGAAAGTGTGTAAGAACAACACGTTGCTCTTTGCAGTGCAAGCCTGACGATTCAAACAAGCTGGAGTCTTCGATCACTCCGGATCCTGCCTCGACATCACGCTCCCTCAATGAACACGCTCCATATTGACCTGGCAAAAGTTCACCTCACGTTTTCTCGGCTTAACTTCAGCTGGAAGCAACAATCGAATTACCATTTCGTTATTTGACCACCGGGGTGATGTAATTTCATCTCGCACTTTTTCTTCTCTACATACATTACATCGTTTGGAGGTCCGCAACGTGTACGAGGCAAAAGTTTCCTCCGAGGCCGACGAGTGCGTGATAAATGTGCGGAAATGTAATCTCCACGTGCGGAAAACAAGACCAGAGAAATCATATCAAACAAGATGAGATTAGCGTCCTGACTAACGTATACCCAAAGACACACGTACGAAATGAAAAACAAACACAAAGATATGCCCTACCCTCAACACTGGTAACAAGATCAAGATAACCACCCCCCCCTCTCTCTCTCTCTCTCGCCATATATGCGAAGGAAAATGTCGTGAAAAAATTTCGAGCAAAAGGCAGTGGCTATGAGGAGCAGTTTTCGCAGTCGCGGATTTTCCGGAGCACAGAGAACGTTAGACACCGGGACTCCATTAAATCACGACGAAATCTGTTCCACCGAGGCTCTATAGGAGACCCTCGTCTGCGTATATGTTTGCATCTGTGTATACGAAAGCTCAACTGTGGGGGTCGCGTGAGAAGCCTGAGAATAAAGAGGGGCTTATTATAAGCGACGGTAATTCCCGAATAAATAACCGCGCGAGGAGTCGAGCCCTCGCCCCCCCCCCCCCCCCAACCCCACCCCCGAAGCTCCGGCGAAGATCGTAGTCGATCCCACTCTGGTAGCTACGTATATACATTATCCGTCCCGTTCTCGTACTTGCGCTCCTTTTGAGAGATTTTCGTGCTCCGGTAAGGCGTTTTGAGGGCTGTATGTGCGGCGATGAGGAGGGGGGGGGGGGGGGGGGGGTGAGTCGCGACCGGGACACGACGTAGGTGCCTGATTTATCTTGGCGCCGCACAGATCTGGCTCCGCGCGTACGTGCCTCGTGCCTCAAATTACCGACTTATAAACTTCTCTCTATTCTCACCCCCCCCCCCCCACTCGTCTTTCTCCCGACCGCCCTCCCTTCGTAGACGATCTCTGGGACTCTTTCACTCCTGAATTCCCGCATCCAACTACGTGCATCCCTCCGTCGATACGGATATTCGACCTACCATACGCAATCCTTACAAAGATGGGGAAACGTCCTCGTTGAAAGTGGGGTGACATGCGGAAGCCTTAACTTCGAGGTCTTGTTGCTCCGATTATCCGTTGTTCGTCATTCGGAATTCGGGATCGTTGTCATTTTGGAGCGAAATTCTTGGGGGATTCAGGATCATCGTCAATTTCACTGTCGTCGAATGTCCATAAGTGAATATCCATGAGTCAAATATCCATAAGTCGAATATACATAAGTCGAATATCTATAAGTCGAATATCCATAAGTACGAATATCCATGAGTCGAATATCCATAAGTCGAATATCCATAAGTCGAATATCCATAAGTTGAATATCCATTAGTACTAATATCCATAAGTACGAATATCCATAAGTCGAATATCCATAAGTCGAATATCCACAAGTCGAATATCCATAAGTACGAATATCCAAAAGTATAAATAGCCATAAGTCGAATATCCATAAGTGAGTATAGAGTAGAAATAAGTGCCAAAAATGGCGGGAGGTAGAGAGAAATGAGTTTGTTTGGGTTTGGGTTTATTTAGGACATTCCATGAATAGGCCAAACACAAACAAACTCGAACAAACTCATTTCTACTCTAAACTCACTTATGGTTATTCGTACTTATGGATCTTCGACTTATGGATATTCACTTATGGATATTCGACTTATGGATATTCACTTATGGATATTGGCACTTATAAATATTCGACTTATGGATATTCGGTTATTGAAATTCAACTGATGGATATTCTCTCCCAATCGTCAATTTGGAGCCAAATTATTGGGGATGGTTTCAATGAAAATGACAATTCAGATACGACGGGGGTGGTTTTGAGGATGGGAGTATGTCAGAGTGTAAATAATATGACACATGTCACGATGTGTGTCGGTAGCGGCGAAAAATATTTGCAACACGACATTTGTAGAAATTTTTGGTATTTTTTAGGAATAATCAGGGTCCGGTTCATCTGGTTTAATGGAAAAATATTGGAATTCGTATTAATGATGAATTGCTGTGATAACGAAATTCTTGACTAAAATGTCCATTTCATTTGAACGGAAATTGCGTATTGCAATTTTTTGAAAGTTATTTTATATTCATTCTTTATGATATTTTATATTCATTAATTTTAAATGGAACAAATATTTAAAAAATTAAATTATGAACATAGAATGAGAATATTTTATATTTATTGTTTTTTCGAATTTGACACTGATTGATTTCACATATAATCAATTTTTAAAATGTTGAAATATGGAATATAAAATAGATTTTTATATTTTATAGTGTATATGCATTAATTTTACATGTAATAAATATGAAAACATTCGAAATAATGAATATAACATGAAAATATGTTATATTTATTATTCTTTATGTGTTATATTAATTAATGTTGGATATAATAAATATTTAAAAAAATGTGAAATAATGAATATATAATGAAAACGTTTTATATTTTTAATATTTTATATTAATTAATTTTCATATACTTACTAAATGTAAAAAAAGTTCGAAATAATGTCTATAAAGTAAAAAATATTTAATATTCATTATTTTCATGTGTTAAATTACATAATACAAAACGATTTTTCAGGTCATTACGTTTGTTGGCTATGAGTATCGAAATTGTAATTTCCTTTCATTTCCGTTGTCACGGGTCCATTACTCCATCTCCCAAATTAACTTACCTTCGAAAGGGTCCGTACGTTATTTCATTGATTACGATTGATACGGTCCGGAGGACTGTCTCCCTTACCTGAAATCAGATAATTCATAGCAGACTATTAAGCGCGACATTCAGATGAATCGAAAAACACGATAACACGTTTATTTTGGTAAATCTCCCTTAATTGGTTATTATTATGCATTAGATGTAGCGATGCGATCACGGAAATTTGATCGATGCGATAAAAGGGCCAACGTGGCGATTACCCGGACGAGAAAAAGTAGTAAAACCGTCCACCGTCAAAAGGGGGCATGAGGCGCGAGGAAGAGCACGAAAAAAAAGAAAAAAAAATACGAGTTGATGAGCGATCGCGGTACGGCACTTGCTTGTTAAAATTCATTAACTTTGGGACGCGGAGAAGAGTTTCGGAACGAAGTGTCGCGGTCTATAAGCATTTTATTTTCATGCAAATTCGTCGGGGGTATTTTACCAGTCCGCTTAAAAAAAAAGAGACAAAAATTAAGGGGGACTCTATATGCAAAAAGCGTTGAATAAAAGACCTCGTAATAAAAACCGTGTCAACGTTGTTACAGGATTGTTGAAAAACATAAAATATAGTGAAATACAATGGAAGAATGTCGATGCTGAAATGCCCCCAAGGGAAATCAAGATTTGAGATTTAATCATGCAAAAGTATCTTTTCCAAAGATGGAATATTCCATAAATTGAATGCATCAAAAGTTAGGCGAAATTTTCTTTATTTTTAAAAAATGAAAGAAAAGGGAAAAAACATTTCGTAGAGAACTTTGGGTGATAAATCCTAGAAAATGGAGCCATGCGATGACGTGCGATAAATAAAGCTCGCATATACACACTCGATTCGACGAGGCGATCATCGAGTCAGTTCCGAATGCATAATGGACTGCTGGAAGTGATTTGTCGTATGGCTGTCTCGTGGGAGAAGGCGTGACTGAATTACGCACGTTCCAAATTCCAAAGGGGTGGAATGTTTTCTTCACTATCAATGCTCAACCCGCTGCTCCCTTCCGTTTTTTTTTCAACCATTGTAAACTCACGATCTTCACACGATTCCGTTTTTTTTTTCTTTTTTTTAATACTCTATTGCTTTGTATTTCCGAAAAATAGAAAAACTCTGACTGCTCTTCTCTGTTACATGGTATAATGGCGATAGTTGAGTATATGTCATATTGAGGATTAACACCGAGCCCATGAGTCTCAGCCAAGCGAGCTGTTGGCTGTTCTAACGCCAAAGTTTTGCCACCCTATCGCGTTCATGCAACATTAACCATCGACGTTATTTACTGCGCACCGTTGAGCTTTCAATTTTTTTGACACTTCCGGACATAATTCATAAGCGTTCTTGTTGTGGTTTTTTATTAACTTTTTTTCAAGACCCACATTGCCGAGATAGGGTGCTTGGATGTCGATCACATTATTGAACAAAATGTTGAAGATTTTGGGTCCAGAAATATTTTGAATTTTTAAAATATTCTTGGGATTTCATGAGCGTTTTTGAAATAAAAAATGAAACTTGTGTTTGGCGCGAAGATCAAGACTACAACGCTGCTAGGGACATATTAGGTTGGCAACAAAGTCTTTGCGTTTTATTACCAAAAATGAAATAAAAAAGTAGTTTTTAGTCGGATTTCGAATCCGTTGGTGGATAAATAGAATAAATGTAATCATCCGTTTCAAGACTGCTTTTTAATTTTATTTTTCGTGATAAAACGCAAAGACTTTGTTGCCAACCGAATAGTACATTCTATGCGAGTCGTGAATGATATTGCCGAGCGAAGAGTGGCCTTAATTGAAAAGTATAATGAATTAATTGCCACAAATAAATAATACAAGAAATACCGTCTTCTAGTCGTGAAACAACACATACTTTAAATTTGTTTTATTTGCATAATGCTTTAATTATCGTCTCACAACTATAACTTTCTAAGTAAATAAAAAATACTAAAAGCATATTTTTAATAACATTCTCATTTGCTGGTAGCGACCGATAATATTGAGATTAGAAATATGAAAAAAATTACTTAATGGTTTTTTAGGTCCTAGAATCGAGCAAAAGGGTGACAATGACATTGTCAAAAAAAAAGTTTGGCCCAAATAAGAAGTACTCTAGGGCTAGTGGAGATTGACGCCTATAGCAAGTGTCTCGATATGTAAATATGGTAGGTGATGAAAATTTCAGCACTGTTGCTGCGTCACTTAATTACTATAAAAATATGCAAGATTGAGATGAATCCGGGCTAATAGCGTAGGGAGAACGGAATGCTCAAATGATGGCTGCGAGAAATGCTTTTTTTCAATACCATCGGAAGTTTGATTATTAACTTCACTACAGTTCGATTATTAACTTCACTGAAGTTTGATCATTAACTTAGCGAATTTAAAAATCACTAAAGGTTGATTAATAATTAACTTTACTAGAGTTTAATTAATAATTAACTTCACTAAAGGTTGACTTATAATTAACTCCACTTAATTTTGATTAATAATTGACTCCACTAAAGATTGATTAATTATTTACTTCACTAAAGGTTGATTAAAAATTAACTCCACTAAAGTTTGAGTAATAATTAACTTAACTAAAGGTTGATTTATAATTAACTCAACTTAAGTTTGATTAATAATTGACTCCACTAACATTTGATTAATAATGTACTTCACTGAAGTTTGATTAATAATTAACTCCATCAAAAGAAGAGCTTATAGCCAGAAGCATACTCGACGATGAAGCTGAGGGACTACTTCATAACCTCGGAATCGCAAATTAATCGGTGGGTTATTTGGTCACAAAGTTTTTTGGGTATTGAAACTTGAAACGTGTTTTCCTGAAAACCACTTTATCGTGAATCACATAGTAACTCAACTACTATTACATCGAACATTTCGAAATTTTACATACTTTTGATAATATAATTGCCGTTCATGTGAACCGAAACTTCTTTGAAAATTCTTTTGAAAATTTATTTTTTTGTTCAACAAATATTATAGTAATTGCATGAAAATTAGAACATTTTTCCAAACACGTACCACGTTTCCTATTTTCACTTTCTTTGCATTTTTTAGGTTTACATAGAGCGTGTGGGTCTTAGAAATCTAAAACGTTTTTATTCCGATATTTCAGATCAATGCACTTGATCCTAGATTGTACGCCGTGGAACAACTCACAAGAAACATGGCTCAGGTGACAGCCTTCGATTTTGTTCAAATTTGGATATGTTATAGAGCACCGGAAAGTAAGCGATACGTATTTTTTTATCGGCGGAAAAACGGGGTTAAGGGGTGAAACCACCTCTCAATATAGGGGTGGTTCACCCCTTAATTTTTTTGCAGTGTCACTATAGTGGATTATTCATTGCTTCGGATTAGAAAAGTTTTCGTTTTTGTTTCATTAAAATCGGTGGACTCCTTGTGTGTGAAACTACTATATGACCTCTAGAGATGCCTTTTTTCGAGGGGTGGATTCACCCCTTAAAACCGTTTTTCCGCTGATAAAAAAAATACGTATCGCTTACGTTTCGGTGCTTTATAAAATATCCAAATTGCAACAAAATCGAAGGGTGTCACCTGAGGGACGTTCCTTGTCAGGCAACAACCGTCTGAGAAAGTGTCACACAGCAACCATTTATATACATTAAAAAAATATATATTAAAATATATAATATGTACATAAAGTTTTGATTATGCAGAATAAATAGTTTCGGCCCAAAAAAATCTTCAAAATTCGCAAATTTTCGGCTGTCCAAAGGGATCTACCTCCCCAATAAATTCACAATAATAACTTGCATCTGCACCCTGTTTATGTCTTCATTCGCACAGCAGGAAAATTCAGACCCATATACTGTTGATCATAGTGAATAGTCATAAGATCGCATTCGTCGCAAAGTT
The DNA here is from genome assembly GCA_964007375.1 of Ophion obscuratus. Lineage (NCBI taxonomy): Eukaryota > Metazoa > Arthropoda > Insecta > Hymenoptera > Ichneumonidae > Ophion > Ophion obscuratus. The sequence goes on from OZ023321.1 coordinate 7,391,530, forward strand.
CTCTGGGTGTTCATGAAATCTTTTTGCCCCCCCCATGTTGAGGAAACGTGTTCGAAGAAATAATTAATTTAAACTTTTATACAAATGTGCATTTTACGTCTCAATTCGCTGAATATAACTGTCCTTCCATAACCTTACACGAGATTTTCAGGATGATTAATTGGACCTTTACCGTGACGCTCCCGAAACGGCGGTCCGTCTTCTCTCGGAATTTATGACGTGCCACTCGTGCTCGAGTAAGAAAGACGAGTTGAGCAATTAAGGTCCGCAATTAAGGTTTTGTGAAAGACATTTTCCGTCTGCCTCTTTCGTCCTCACTGTTGCCGTCTCTCTCTCGCACCCACATGTCTTTCACATCACCTAACGGCCCGACTCTCCGTACAATTCTTTTGATCGCACTGCCCTGCAAATTGTCGAGTCTTCCAAAGTTCACTTTTAACGCTGCGAGGGATGTCAGCCGACCTATTTTGCTAACATTTTTCCTGCTAATCCTCGAATACTTTATTCATTCGGTCTGACGTTTCGAAACGTAGCCAAGGCTTTCGCGAAATAAGGAAATATGGGGATGTTCGATTTTACGGGTCTGGTCACATTTCCTCCGACTCCGACGACGTACGAGCTCCATTTTTTTTTTTGTTGTACCGAAACGTGCATTCCGCGACTTTATTTCTCTCTTCAAGCTCGAAAATTTATGGCTTTCCCGACCGGCAAAGCGAAACGAAGGGCTGCCCTATCGAGTACACAGGACGAGCCCCTGACGTGTCGTTAGTTACGAAACGGTGGGGCACCGGTGGTCGAAGATCCACCTTCAACTTCAACAGGGTTATGCCTAGGTATGCAATTTTTGAATTTTTTTATTTAGAAAATCGTGATGTTAGATTTGTACAAAAATTAGGTATTTGAAAAGGTATCATCATAAGAACACTTTGTAATTTTTTCGTGTAAAAATATTTAATTTTAATTACAATATTATGATTAATTGAAGAAATTTCCGAAATGTCAAATTTAAAATAATGGCGCGTGTTCAAAGTGAGGGTCTTGATTTTTGCAAAAAAATTGACATTTTTCGTTCATCAGATGGAAAGTATACATGGGAAAGAATGCTTCGATCAAATAATATATTTTGACATCTAGAAAGGGCCCTGACAATTTCAGAAAGATCTATGCAGTAGTGTTTGGGATATTTTGGTCACCGACTTGGAAAACGTGCTTTTGAGAAAAAAGCGTTTAATGTTTTGAACGGACCTCCGAGCATTCCGACGGGCGATGTTTACATGAGGCAACGTTTATATGATGATATACTGTTAAAAATGTTAGTTTTGAAAAAAGTGATTTTTGCGACTTTTACAACTAGGCACAAATCTTGAATGTATCGGATTTCCATACAGAGTGTCCTGTTATGGATGGATAATCCTGCACCTGTCGATGAGTCAGATCATGTCCTACTACATATAATCCTACTACCTATTACCTGTCCTGCTACCTGTCCTACTGTCTGTCCTACTACCATGTCCTGCGACTGAAATTCCAGCATACTGGAATTTTAGTGGTCGGTTCCTAAACTGGTTTTAATTTCAATTTTTTTATTAAAAAATTCAGTAGTAGATTAATTATAATTTTACACTGCAATTTTATTTTAAGAATGAAATGAAATTTGAAATTTCATAAAAAAATCGAAATGAAATTTGAAAATTCATAAAAAATTGAAATGAAATTTGAAATTTCATAAAAAAATTGAAATGAAATTTAAAATTTCATAAAAAATTGAAATGAAAATTAAAATTTCACAAAAAATTGAAACGACATTTAAAATTTCATAAAAAATGAAATAAAATTTGAAATTTCATAAATAAATTGGAATTTTATAAAAATTTCACTAAACAATTTTAGTGGTAGGTTTTCTCAACTGAAATTCCAGCATACTGGAATTCAGTAAAAGTTTCACGGTTTTCGAGATTTTGGGCTTTATGTTATTTTTTCGAAAAAAGTCACCTGTTTTTGCTTTTTCGGATGTAATTTCTACAAATGATATGAATTGACAATAACTGAGCAACTTTGAAAAGTAATTGGCACGATATGCGTAGTACATTTTTTTACACCGCAGGCTATCGAAGTCAGATGTTCGAATTGGTATGTCTGAAAATTCTACATAAGACCTTCGTTCATAAAGTTTCCTTAACATTCAAGGTTAAAAAGAAGAAATTTCTACATAAAACGAATAACCAAGAGTATTTATAAAAAACCGGGTCATTAAAAGTTATCATGTATAGAAATGGCACGCAAAAAACCAAAAGCGAATGATTTTTATCTCCAAAACCGTGGGACATTTACTGAACTGAAATTCTCCATTCAAAACTTGATTTGATGATTCCATTAATGACTTGAAAAATGAAATTATCCATTGATAACAGGACACCCTGTATGTACACGTCGTTTATCGTGCACGAGAAACATTTTTCCCGGGCTACAATTGCAGTCAGACGAGCTTTGGGCCCGTGCACATACCCCGTTCGACCACTACGTTAACTCTCCTTTTCTCCCTCTTCCTCCCTCTGCCATCCTGCTCTTACTTCGCGAGCACCAGCCACAGTGAGTGGAAAAAATCGAAATCTAGAAAGAGGTGAGAGAAATAAGAGGGTGAGGAAGCGAGTGGCTTCAATGGCGAAACGTGTTCGCTGGAGGCTGATCGGTGGCTGAGGGCTACGCTATTAGAGTGACGAGTTCACAATGACCAAAGCTCACTGTGGAATGCAATTTGTGTTGCATATTTCCCGAGCGCAATCGATTCTCCAGATGGTGGAATGGAAGCAGAGCGAGATGGATGGAGAGAGAGAGAGAGAGAGAGAGAGAGAGAGAGAGGGTGGAAGCATCCCTGTAAAGTTTCTCCGAACCGTTGGGAGTAACAAGGATCGACTGTGGTCCTTGTACAATACCTCCGGCTCGATACAGCAATGCCCTTTGCAAATCCAGCATTAACGAAAAAGAGGGAAAAAAATGGTTTGCCCAAAAACACGAAGCCCTTGCGGATTTTACCAGCGGCTGCATAGGGATGTTTTACCGACTACACGTACTCTTCATGCAAATCCAACGGAAATGTTAAACATCGAAATAAAAACGGTGAAACTTTGTGCGTTGTTATACTTTGGGTATTTTCACTGGTTGCTTCGTTTCTGTTCAGGTACACTTGCTGAGGATCGGAGAATGAATTCGAGAGGAAGAGAAGGGCAGAGGGAGGTCTGGAAAGAAGCCAAAGGTCCGAGGATCGAATGATATATTGGTATACTGACCAACTGGAGTGTCATTGGGATATTGAATAAGTTCGCGCTGTTTTTTTCTTGAAAATTAACGCTTTATTTTTAAAACTCATTTTTAATGCTTTCTAACGTTTCGAAAAGTCATGCCTCCAATTCGACACATCAAAATAATTATTAACGTTTAAGGCGTTACCCCCACTTATAGCGCAAAAAAAAGCCTTTTTCATGAATTTTTTTAAAGAAAACTACAAAACTTTTTTAATCGATCAATACACCATCTTAAAAAACACATCTTGAAGAACTTTCAGTAATTTTTTTATTGAAAAATATTACATTGTTTAGTGGCAAATGGCCGTCAATGAAATAATGTTTTTATATACACGGTTTGCGGTGACCAACATTGCGGCGAAGTGGATCATCTGAAAAAAAAAATGCGGATGGATTTAGTCAAATATAAGTATAAACTAGTCTTTAATCGAAGGATTTTAAAAAATAATCATTTTTCACAAAATGGCGGACAGTCAAAGTTAATGGTTCGATTTTAACGAAAAAAAACGGCCGTTTGTTGGCTATAAAACAGCCATTTTTTTCGAAAAAAAAAATCGAACGATTAAAGACTACATTTTTATGTATTGAATAAGCCTGCAAAATTTCAAGAAGATCGGTTCATTAGTGTTCGAGTAATCTTGGTCACCGACTTCAGAAATGCCATTTTAAGAAAAACGCGTTTAAAGTTTCAATTTCCGGTCGTTTACACAACGGATTCTTCTCTTTCAACGCTCATATCTCAGTCAATTTTGGTCGGATCGACTTGAAATTTTCAGGACATATTCTCAGATACTTAAAAAAAATTCAATAAAAAATCGCAAATGGGGGTAACCCCTTAAACCAACCTCTGCACGCTGCTTCCGACGGAGCATGGTCGCTGTAAGTCTCAACAAGAATTATGTGTGCTTCAGCTGCAGATTTTTTTTTAAAATAAAGCAGTGCAGTAAAGTTCCACGCAAATGATCTTTTTGGGCTCGAAATGTGACGCGTTTAACGCTATGATAAAAAAAAGTTGTTTACACTTCGGCGAAATGAAATACACTGAATTTCAAGGTTGCTTATAGTACTTTTTATAAATGCGTTACCATTTTGAGGCGAAAAACCAGATTGGATCAAAATAGACTAAAAAAATCGAATGTTTTTTTTTCATTCCATAAATTTTTGGTGAAACTATTCAAGAATATGTTCCCAAAGTAGTATAAATAATTCATTACTGGCTTGAATTTTCGGTTTTCGGTAATTTTTTTTTTCAAACGCGTTTTCCTTCGAACGACTTCTTTTCAATTTGTGTACACTCAATTGTGTGCTCAGAAAGTTTCTAACCGATAATTTTATAAAGTGACAATCAGTTTTTTTTATATAATTATGCTCTATATGAACCTAAATTTAGGATAATATTTCACCCTAAATTGATTACTATAATTATATCCTTCTGTTTAAACACCTCTGAAAAATGCAAATTTCAATTTTTTAGTCAGAATTAGGTTCGGATAGGAGAAAAACATGTTTTTGAAGTAATCTTCGAACAGTATTGATTTCCGATGAAAACTGTGGCCTCCAGAGTGTACCGAAATAGCAAAGTCTGATGGCGACCTTCGATGGGCGGCTGGTTATATATATAAAATGCTTCGAAAAAATTAAAATATTTTTTTTTGAAAATATGTTTAAAATATTCTCACAGTTTGAATAAATTCTATTCATTCGTTCCTTGTTAAACAAAGTCATGAAAATCACTAAAAAGAAACGTACTCCCAAACTGGTTTTCCACCTTAAGGCCGGAGCATGAATGAGAAGGTCCAAAAAATCGTTTTTTCGGGATTTTTTTGAGAAGGGAAAAAAGAAGTGAGCGCAGTAAACATTGCGATATCTTGCGATATCTTTTAATGTACATTTAAATTCTATTAGAAAAAATGTTCAACCAGAAACAATAAATTACTACAGATTTATCAGCCTATTCCATGTGCGTCTTGCCACTGCAGTCCCCAGTCGGCGGAAAAGATGCAGCTCGTAATTCTTGACTGAACCAAATAAACCAATAAAATTTTCAATTGTCATATATTTTTCTTCGGGGGAATTAAGAAAAAGCTGAAAAAATCGTGAAATTATAACTTTTCTAAGGATTGAAAAAAATGTGTCAAAAAAACACGTTAACGTGTTTAAAAAAAATTATTTAAAAATACTTTTTCAACGAATTTTTTAAATCACTCAGAAGAGATTTGCATACTGAAGAAAATAAACTTTTGTTTGATTCAATTCGTCGTTTTGTTTTTATCTTATCACGCGGGCCAATTTGGAAAAATCGTGAAAATAAAAACTGGAGAAAACGCGCTTCAAAGTTTTCAATAGGAGGAAATATCAATATGAAATATCAATCGCTTCTATACTTTTGGCCTTGTATCTTCGAAAATATTTACAATTAGCTTCTGTAACTTTGTAAATCGATCGATTTAATCAATAAAAAAAAACGATTTTTCGAACCTCCTAATTCAGACTCCGGCCTTAAGCAACACGTACGTATTTGTGCTAGCGCCATCGGTTGGAAAACAGCGAAAACTTATTCAACGTCCTAATCAAAATGTTTCGAGTGCTTTTTCCCAATCGGGAAAGCTCGAGACAGTAGACAGTGTGGCAGAGTTTCGACCATTTTTCCCCCACTGGCATCCTTTTCGATATTCCCCAGTTTGACAATTCTTCAGCCTCGCGCATTGCACGCTATACCTATCCAAGAGGATAAAAGTACGCATGACCAGGCCAGAAACAACAGACTGTAAACTTGTCTCTTCTTGGCTCTCGCTTCTTATCACTTTCTGGGTTTATAGCTCAAAAGAAGAGAAAGATCGCGCCTGGCTCGGTGAACTCTCCGCTGTCGCCGCCTTCGGAACCCTACGGGGTGCACGAAGCGTAATGCAGAGATACCCCTGCAGCTCGAGTTCTCGCCGTGCATAATCACACAGTCAATGAGCCCAACGGAGCTAACCGTGCGGGAAAAAAGGGCGGTATGAAATAATAATTCATAAAACCGTATATCGTATCGTTATTTTTTTCATACAGTGTGCGTTTGTGTGGGGAGGCATGGCAAAGAGCTGAAAAAAGGAACGAGGTGCAGCAAAGAGGGTCATTCGTGCTTTGAATTGTTTATTATAAGATTGTGGATAAGTATATAACTTTTTTCGTCTTTGAGTGTATTCGTTATCTTCTTTAAAGAAAAAAAAAGCTGTCACGAAATCTGGGAGCGATCAAAAAATATTTAGAAGTCGCTTAAGTCTCCCAAAAATTCAAATTTTTCATTAAAAAATCGATTTTTTTTTCGTTCACTTGTTACCCATGATTTTTAGGCTTTATAATTTTTCAATTAAACCGGCGGAAGCTCTGGCCGGTTAATGAATATTTAATGGTCGCTCAAGAGCTTAGAATCTCTCAATTTCCGCCAATTTTTATACTCATCTCACTCATAAGTTTGACGCTTTGTAAAAATTTCAAAACAATCAATCGTTTTTCTTTAGAAACAGATTTTTCAAATTTACCTCACACTACTAACCCAAGAATTATAATCTTTGTTCTCATAAAATAATTTTTTAAGCTCTTGTCCGTAAACAACATTATAGGTCCCCCGATTTATCGGGTTAGAAGTGTGAGGTAAATTAAAAAAATCCGTTTCTAAGGAAAGAAAGGATTAATTGTTTTGAAAATTTTACAAAGTATTAAATTTACGATTACCAAGACAATTGGACATTTCGAAGCTCTTGAGCGTCCACTAAATATTCATTGGCGGGCTAGAGATTTCGCGAATTTAATTTAAAAATTATAAAGCGTAAAATTCATGGGTGAGAAGTGAACGAAAAAAAATCGATGTGGTAATGAAAATTTAAATTTATGGGCGGGTTGAGCGACCTTTAAATATTTTTTGACCGCTCGCAGCTTTCGTGACAATTTTTTTCTTCTCTTTGAAGTAGATAATTGGAAGGTGAGAAAAAGAAAAAAATAGCGCTCAAATTTGTGCCACACTAGTATACATATTCGAGAACATGTGATAAAAAATTCAAGTCAAAATATTGAAAATTTACCAAGTTAGGGACGATTAAGTGAGAGCAGGTAGCGCAACGATTTACGCATACTAAAACCTTCAATCGCGTTTTTCTTGAAACAACTTTTCTCGACCCGACCGGAATCATAACTGTAGTTATAATTGTTCTATTTTCAATTAAAAAAAAACGAAATTCCCATAATTGCAATAGATATCGTTGTACGTAGTCGTTTTCCTTTTTTTTTTATTTAGTATTTATTAAGTCCCCAAATGCAACTAAAAATTTCGCAAAAATTATTATTTTTTCAAACACCCACATTTTGTGAATTGTTTGATTCAGAAAATCGGCTATTCACAACAAGAACTACATTTATATAGATTGCAAAATATTTGTATTTTTATTTTTCAGACCAACCATTGTCAAGTTATGGATCCAGCCGTTGGACCGCATTTTTTATACACACTGAGAAAACAGGGGCCTCGAAGCTTAGAATTAATACTATGCTTCTAAACAAAAATATCATTAAATATCAAAAAATATTGAATGGAAGATAAAAATTGTAATTATGGTATAGTATTAATGAAGAAATTTAAATTTAAACCGACGATATGGCACGTAAACTGATACAAATAATACATTTTATTCGGCATATTGTTGTTTTTTGTAGTATTCAAAAAATATTTTGCCCACGTGATTGGAACAATTCGTTTCCAGTATTCTACAAAACTACCGTATAAAGATTCACATTTTACTAATAACTTCGTAATAAGTTTCGCTATACGCCGAAGATTTATGCTATGCGTATAGTGAAATCTATACGTACACGAAGATTCATGCTATACGTATAGTAAAATCCATATGAAAATATAGCGTATGTTTCGTGTAATATAGTTTCAATTTTAATATGCCCGCATTATTTTTACTATGCATCATATAGGACTCGCGACCATGCGAGAATAGTTTCAAATGTAATATGCACGCATCATTTTTATTATACGGTGTGACAATCATTTTTACACTTCTATAACAAGTCTTAGAATTCCGAACTGGCGGTAAACTGCTATACTTTTCTAGCACTGAATATTAGAATTCTGGCAACCAGTGTTAGAATTTGAGGCCGTATTTTTCTCCGTGCACAGGCCCTGTTACACCTCAATGACGTTGTCAATTTTTATTTTGTAGAATTAAAATTTACACAAAATAAGTTCCATGCATGCTTAATAACATAACTTTTTTCCGAATCCCAAATAAATAATCTAGTAGACAAAAAAAATCGGAGAAACGACCTTTTTCGGTGCGCCACAGTGGTGTCCTTAATTATACCTGACGTCTGATGGAAAAAACAAAATGTTTAGTTTTTTTCTTATTTACTGTAACAAATAACTCGAATCATTCCAAATTTATACATTTATAGACGCCAGTACGTTAATTTAAGGGGTCTTCTCACTTCAGATGCTAAAAAAGGCTATTTTCATGATTTTTTTTTCATAGGTTTGTATTACAGATATTGGTATAAAGGTTGTTACACTTAATAAATACGGTTTCGAAATACATTTTTTTTAAATTAATTTATTTAAATCACTATTTATAGACGAAAATGGCAGTAAAAAAATGTCCTAAAAAAATTGTAGGTCTGCGCTGTTTATGAAATCTCGGAGATGGATCACCCAAAACAAAATACATCAAAGGGTTTTAGATTCAGTATGTTAATGGCTAGAGTGCATATCATACAATTTTTGATATATGCAAAAATAACAAAATGGCGGTCATTTTTCGAAAAAAACAACAAAAAGAAAACACGTTTTTGAGGAAAAAAAGTAAATATCAAAATTAAAAAAGATCCTCGATATGCGCTATAACTATAGTTATAAAGAATATGTAGTTAAAATTTAAGGATTGATTCAGTAGTTTCGACGATTTTATCAACATGCCGTCGAAAAACGTTGTTTAGAGAAAAACGCGTTTACAGTTTGTTTGGGTTACATAAATACACAAAAAATGTATTTATTAAGTTTAATAACTTTTATATCAATATCTATAATATAAACCTATTTAAAAAACATGAAAAAGCCTTGTTTTAGCAATTAAAGTGAGAAGGCCCCTTAATGTTCACACTAAATTGTACAATCAAGTCAGGTATAAGCAATCCGAGGGAAGCCTGCAAAGATGAAATATCGTTAGGATTTTCTGAAATCTTTTTCTATTCGAATTCGATCGTGGTAAAACAAGATTTAACATAGCCTGCCTCATTTCCGTTTATCGAGAAAGATCCTCATATTGTAATTCTACGATAAATAACCCTAAAAAGTAAAAAAAAATGATTTGTAGTGTGTTTATCTAGACATTTAAAAAGTTGTCTTTTGATCTAGACATTAAAAAAATTATCTAGTCAGAAAAAGTGTCCAAACATTAAAAAAATTATCTTTTGATGTCGAGTGTCTTGCCAGGAGAAGAAAAAATTAACTGCGACTTCTGCCAAGGCAGCCGAGTCTTTTATGACTATCAGTCAATCGATGATTCATGTTTCCGAAAAAAAAGGTACTAGCCTAGTTATTTATATAATCCCTGCGGAATAACTGGCGGTCGTTTCCCATCGAGCCATCATTAATGGAGCCAACGAGCGCGAAATGTTTTCCGTTATGAGAGTTATATTTATTTATGAATCTTCGGAGAATAATCTTGGCGATCGATAAATCTGGGCCAGGTCCCAGGCGATGCATTAGCACAGCAGGTTGAAGCTCGGCTTCGGCAACCTTGTATGAAACTGGCTGTTGAAAAAAAAGCGGCAAAATACCAGAAAGAATGGAAGCGAATCCAGATAGTACCTGCCGAAGCCATTACGGAAAAGATCGGCAAGGGAAAAATCTCTTGAGATACGAGGAAAAAGAAAAAAAGGGGGGAAATGAGTTCCGTTATGGTGAAAAAGAGAAACGAAGCGAACAAAGCGAGCGAAACACTGGAGGACACTGCGCTTGGATGCGGAGGCTGCCCCATGGGAGTCACCAACCTTGGTGTATATATGTAGGTACTTTTTACGCTCGAAGCTGAGAACGAAGCAAGCCAATGGCCGATTTCATCATCATCCGGACGATCTTGACTTTTAACTCTTTTTCATGGAAAACACCCGCAGTCGAGATTCGTTGCAGTCTCGGTCATCATCTATTCTCAAGAGTGCAATTAGAGAAAAAGCTGGAAAGGCATGAATCTAGGTGTTTCGGTGTCTTCTAATTTCACCACACCAAGATGAGAAGTTCATTTATCGCGTAGTTGAGCCAAACGACAACGGGGTTATCTCATTTGACATCTATATATTTTCGCTTTTTTGGGATTTTTTTTTTTTATGAACCATTAAAAAACACTGTCTTTGAATTTTTACTACACATTTATTAACATTTTTTCAGTCCCTCAGAATTTTATCAAACAAAAATAACGAGTTGAATGGACTTTACAACGTTCGAAAGACATTCGTGTGTTAAAAAGGTTGATTGACGGCTGCCATTATTTTGGAGGTTTTGTTCATCTGAAATAAAAAAAAATTTACACGGCATCTTAATTTGCAGACCTGAGGCTAACGCCGGAACTAGAGTAGAGTCAAAATATCGCAAATTGAATTTTTGGCACCGTTTTAAAAGTTAAGTTCTAAGTTTCGAGACGTTTTTCGACATTTTCAGCTTAAAACAAAACCACAATACAGCCGTGCTATCACTGAAAACGCTCGTTATGAAAAATGAAATTCGCAGAAAACTTTTGGGTGCACGAATTGACCGCCGTGAAACAATTTGTAGCTTGAACCTTCAGCCACAATAGTTTTCCCAGAATTAAATTCTGAATTTTCAACCTCCGAGAGGGGTTGGAAAAATCAGCATTCAAGGGTGGTCCATAGAAACGAAAATATAGAGAAAATCATTCTCTATATTTCGTGCGATTAAAGCATCCCCGAAAAATCGATTGTTTTTAAGTTATTCAATAAACCATTTTTTTTCTATATTTCAACAATTTTTTTGGGGTGAAGATATTATCGGAGAGGGATGATCAAATACTCGATCGACGCGTCTTTTCAAGGGCTACAAAATTCCCATTTGAACAAAAATTGTATGAATTTTTCATAAAGAGTTATCGAATTAAACCTGATGTTTGAAAATTTCATCCCCTAAATGAACTTACACGACTTCGGCGCTGTGGACCAAAATAAAGCCCGGATTTTTCCGAACATTATGTCTTACGGCACCGACCTCATAGGGGTTGTACTTTAGTATTAATCTGCCCCATCCCCCTTCATCCCCTAAAAAACCCTGCACCCCGGTTTTTAGGCAAACTAAGATTTAGCACCCGCGGCACCACCAAAATCACCTGTCAAAAAACTAGTCTTCTTTTAGTTTTTATTACACTTTATAAATACACCTTTGGAATACATTTTTTAAAATGATTTATTTAAGTCACTATTTATAGACGAAAATGGGAGGTGAAAAAATTTCCCAAAAAAATTGTAGGTCTGCTCTGTTGATGAAATGTCGAACATGCATCATTCGAAATAAAAAAATCAAACGGCTTTAGATTCAGTATGTTAATGGCTATAGCGCATATCATATGATTTTTTATATATGCAAAAACAACACAATGGCGGATATTTTTCGAAAAAAGTGTGTTTTCACCCTTTTTGGCAAAAAAAAATAGTAAATATCAACGTTTAAAAAAATCCTTGATGTGCGCTTTAGCTATAGTTGTAAAGACTATGTGGTTAAAATATCATAAGGATCGGTTGAGTTGTTTCGAAGATTTTATCAACAAGCCGTCGAAAAACGTTGTTTCGAGAAAAATGCGTTTAAAGTTTGCTTGGGTTACATACATTTAAAAACAATTTAATGCATTTCGAAAGCGTATTTATTAAGTGTAACAACTTTCATATAAATATCTATAATAACAATCTGTAAAAAAATTCATGAAAATAGCCTTTTTTAGCGTCTAAAGTGAGAAGACCCCTTAAGCAAATTCAAGTTGGAAATAGAACAGTGTTCGCTTTATTCTTGGTATTTTCATCCCTGCAACTGTTCCCAACTTTATGGATTATTATTTTTCTCGGTGGCAACGCATATGCGAACTGTTTCACCTGCACTTCGCGGACCTCCAATCCATGGTTCCAGTCCTCACAAGGAACATCACTTTGATGTCCTCCTCCGATTTTGTTGAAACTTTTGTATCTGGAAGAGTATCAAAAACCAAGCGACACGTATCTTTTTTTATCGGCGGAAAAACGATTTTAAGGGGTGAAACCCACCCTAAAAAATGGGGATGTTTTTCGTTTTTCGTCGATACCCTTTTAACGGTACGAGATATTAAAAAACTTCAGATTGCAACAATGTTCATTTTTTTGTGTACTATACATTGGAGATGAGAACGATAACGTTATCGACGAAAAACGAGAAAACACCCCTATTTTCGAAGGTGCGTTTCACACCTTAAAACCGTATTTCCGCCGATTGAAAAAAATACGTGTTTCTTAGTTTTCGACACTCTTCCCCATAAAAAAGTTTCATGAAAATCGGAGGAGGCCACCAAAGTGATGTTCCTTGTCGGTCTTTACAAGATACTTCCAGACCTCGATTCAACCGAAATGATGTAAAAATATGCAACTTTCCGTATCGTTTTCGACCATGTAAGTCCAAAAGCTGGCACGTTGTCCAAGAATCGTCGACGAGGACAAATCTAACATTTCGTATCTCTGCTGCAAATCCACCAGTGATAGGTACAGTGTCCAGAGCGCTGCCGGTTTCGCGATGATATTGGTATATGGTAGGCAGAGCGGTCAGTGCACCTCGCCATACCACAATGGTCGGAACTCTGGTCGCTGGGTTTCGAGGTTGGTTGCTCTCGTTGGCGTTCTACATGTGGTATGGAGGGTTCTGCGTCGTACAGTCGTTGACTGAGCGAGGTGAGGTAAAACAGAACAGAGGACTGGGGGAGAGGTGAGAGTTGAGGTTTAGTTGGTTTCCAGCTTTTGGGGTCCGTGATGTAGCAGTGCGGGGAACCCGATTGTCCACAGCGAATATCCAGCATTGTAGTACGCGTCGCGCGTGAACTTTGCATCTCCATCCCCCCCCCCCACCCCCGAATTCAGCGCCGCTTCGTTGTTGCTGCGCTGGTGTCTATGCCGGTGGTGGAGTTTCCGGTAAACGTGTACGTTCAACGGTGCCGGTGTACAAAGTGGTAGGTTGGACAGGAAGGTGGGGAAAATTGGAAGACTGCGAGAGTGTTCGAGTGCCGGTGTGAGACATTGTGTAGGATGGTTGTAGGGTTGCGGCATGCTTTCCCTTTCCATGCGATTCAACGTCATGCACTTACCATGCCATACCACCGATCCCTTTATCTCGCTCCATTCTCCATCATTTTCCATCCTTCGAACACCCCTGCCTGGCTCTGTATCCCACTTTCTAACTCAGTCCGTCATTATACCCAACTGACGTGGGTTGCCGTGCCCACGGTACGTCCTTACCCTGGTGGTTGCTTCTAGCCTGTAGTATTGTCCACGTTCGAAGCCCACGTATAAGCAGTACCGATTCACAAGCAAGAAGAAATCACCCTGATAAGCGAGTACAAGTCAGTCCACCATCCACCTTCGGCAACGAACCTCAGAGCGCTTCGCCTTCCTTCATACGGCGCCTTCGTAAAATAGCTCTAGCATGTATCTATCTACGAGCTGGATATATTCATAGTCAAATTCTGTCGGGCGCAGAGATCGACCCAACACCTTCAACTGGCCTCTCATGCCACGATCAACATAGCGGGGCACACATGCTTTCGGGAATTCACCTATACGTCATCTTGATGCTTCTTCACCATCGCTCTACTCTCGGCGTTTTCTTTTCGCGCGGTCGAGTTACCTTACTCGCTTTAACGTCGTTTCTTCCCTTCATACCCGTGAGAATAAACTTTTCGACGTGAAGAATCGAACGGAACGAGTGGTCGGACAGCATCGTTTTCTTCTATTGTGGGCTTTCGCCCGTTCTACGTGCACTTCGGAGTCTCAAGATGAACAGCCACAGATCGGACATCAGAGCAGTTGCAACCTACCCTGGCTACTGGCTTGGTCGATCTCGTTGGAGAAAAAAGCCTTTTCGTTCGCATCTCCGAGGTTTCGATGAGTGGAGAGTTTGCTTGGTTGCAAGTAGTAGGGTGGAAATTCAATCTGTTGTGTAGCATTTTTCCCTCAGACGAGTTAAAAGCGTCTCGACCTTCGCCTCAATCTCTTTTTCACGTTTTTATCCACTGGTTCAGCTGCTGTGTCACTGATATTTGCTGTAGCCTGTCATAACGGCGAGTAAGTTGGAAAGTGTGGTATAAATGACCTTCAATTTAGATGACGTTCGATTATACAGATTGGATTGCTTGATTGAACGAGGTCGGTTGATTTCAGTTCTTACTCTGTAATTACAGATATACATACACGTGCATATGTACATATGTATACGGTATTGGGCAAAAGCCGTGAGCACCCTCTGTATTCATAGGGCGATGCACACACACACCCAATGGTGGAGTGTGTGTAGCGAAGGGATTGAGGGAAAGGGAGGGAAGCAAGGTTTCTGGTCAACCGGACCGATTTCCCGTTTTCTTATCTCCAAGCAGCCGGCGATGGAAGAAACAACCCTCGTAAATACGGAAGGTATAAAAGCTATCCTTTGATGGGTAGGGCTTTCCAGGGCTGATCGTTGCGGCTCACCGTTCGTTCGTTCGCGACATTTACTAATATATTCTAACGCAAACATATCTGTACTGCGTAGCACAATGGGGCACATATCTTGCTTACCGTTACCGATTTTGTGATCTGACTTTTCCTCTTGATACTGCTTTCGGTTATGTCTAGAGCGTTGGAGCAGGCGATGGTATGGTCATGCTGTGGGGGGTGTTTGATGATCCCAGGTCTATGGATTCCCTACATTAAATCTGGTCATAAGCTGTCGCAAGTTGGTGAAGATCGTATCCTCCGACATTGTAGAAGAGGCTGCTCTAAACTAAGCATGGAGCTTTTTTCCTATTGGTCTTGAATTCATCCTGCTATTTGTGTCGCTTGCTCATGTTCACTTCCACTGCTACATCCTGTTAGAGATGTTTTGCTTATCCGGTACGACAAACTATTTTATGTGATAATAGCACTTTACTCTGCTCGTGAGCGACAGTTGGTACATGGCATTTTACTTGATACGTTGAGGACCTGGAATACAAAATCAAGTGTATCCCAGCGCAAGCTTGTCGGAATGGTGTAAACAGCAATAGCAAGACGGATCATGAATGACATCAACATTTGGCTTAGTACTGATCAATCTGCCAGTTATTTCAGTCAATTTACAAAATGCTCATGACACGGGTGCCCAAAGTGTCACGATAATAATTTGATGTCAAATTGTCATTGGCCACTACGGTGGTAGCGTAAAAAAGGTATTCACGTAATCGAGCGCGTTTACAACTTTTCGCAAGCAGCACCCAACTACGTCTTCCGTTCCGACATAACGTTCCGAGAGTAGGGGGCGGAAAAAGTGGTGCTATTGCGCCAGGTACACACGAACATAACAAGTAGAAACGATAAATCGAGCTTTATAGCAGGAGAGTAGCGATTAGGGTTGCTAGCTTCGCCTCCTGTATCCCATACAGTTCGATACCCTTTCTTCCCCCTTCTTCTGCCTTAACTTATCCGAGCGCCTTATACCGAGAGTCCACGCGGTGACCGCACGAGACGAGGGACGAGGGCGATCCATTTGCCATGCCAGACGCGTTCCAATATTTCCTGCTATGGCATTCCCGAAATCGTTTTTACGTCTCATCGCTTTTTTCGGAGGTCTCTGGTGATATAGCTGTGGGCGGGTTGAGGATGGAGTGATGGTAGAACGAGAAAGAGTGAGAGTGGAAGAGTAAGGAAGGTGGTACCAGAGGTTGTACATCCAAAGCTAGAATCAAGTGGCTACGTTCCATTGAACATCATACCGAACCTCAAGCTCATTATGGCTTTCGATGTAACCATGGATCAACGAGGGGAGTCAGAACTCTACGAGCGAAGTGATACTGGTGGAGGATTGACGGCAGTATATGTTTAAGGCTTACAGGGAACATCCCTTTAGTGTCCACTTTCGATTTTGTTGAAACTTGCGGTAGAGCATTGAAAACTATTGGATACTTTTTTTTTGGTCGAGATGGGAAAAGAATTTTGATTTTTAATATTTTTTTGTAAGATCGACGAGAATACTAATTAACTAAGAGAAAAGAATTTTTTTTAATCACCAAAAACATGTGAAAACAGGTTTTTCGCGTTTAATTCGTGTAATTTTGAGCTTTCGACAAAAACTCGGCGATATTCGTGATCAGCGAAAATTTTTCCATTAAACAAACCCTTGAAATGGTTTAAAGGAAGGTTCTGCCTTGTTGGGCCAAAAAATGTTCGATTTTTCACCAATTTTTTATGCGAAAAGTATTAAATATATAATGTTGATATTTGGCATGTTCACTAAGCGGTCTTTATTGAACATCAAAATATTTTTTAAAGTTTGACAAAACATGATGGTTGGAGTGGAAGGAGCCACGTATGTCGGTGCGTGGGCGATGACATTCTTCACTTGCGGAAGTCCTAAGTACCGTACAAGTGATCTGAAGTAAAACAAAAATCGAATATATTTTTACGTTGTACAATATTGTGCATAAGTTGACCTAGATTCAAGAAGAAAAATTGAAAAATAAAAAAATAGTGACCAAAAAGCTGCGAATTTTTTTTGAAAAAAAAAAACAAACATCCTTCCGATCGCTCACTATTTTTTATTTTTCAATTTTTCTTCTTGATTCTAGGTCAACTAGTACACAATATTGTGCAAAGTAAAAATATGTTTGATTTTTTTGTTTCAGATCACCTGTCCGGGACTTAGGACTTCCGCAAGCGAAGAATGTCATCGCCCGCGCACCGACATACGTGGCTCCTCCCACTCCCACCACCATGTTTTGTCAAACTTTAAAAAATATTTTGATGTTCAATAAAGACCGCTTAGCCAACACACCAAATATCAACTTTCTATATTTAATACTTTTTGCATAAAAAATTGGTGAAGAATCGAACACATTTTTGGTGTGTTCGAAAAATAAATTTTCGACCTTTTCAGCCACTTTTTAACATCGCCAAAACTGCGGAATTTTAATCAGCCGTAGCGTCAACAATATTTGGGTAACATGAACTCAACCGAGGATTTAGGAAAGGATTTTTATAGACTCAGAGAATGCTGCTTGATTCATCCTGATATCTCCATTATTTTTTGCAGAAAGTGCGATTGAAAAATGACTGAAAAAGAGGCAAAGGCGTGTAGGTACATATAGAAAAATTGGTGGTCTGACTTTGAAATTCCGCCAAAAATCCAAAAATCATGGCAACTCCATGAATCAAACGAAATTAAGAAAACCACGATTACGAAAAGAATGAGCGCAGAGGGACGTTTCAAATCAAAACAGAAAATAAATTATCTGCGATTCAGTGGAGAAACTATTTTTCGCCGAGGTAAGACAAAATTATGATTTCAAACATTGTTCATAAGTCCCTATTTATTATCCTCCCCCGAATACGAATTCACCAATCATTTCTCCCAAAACCCCTAACGTTCATTAAAAATCGTCGCAAACTTATGGAATCCGCTTTACCCCCTCAAACTTGCTACCCTTAAAAATCCGTGAACCTTGACTTTGCCCCTTCAAAGTGTTACCCGTTACATTCAATTTAGTGCACCCCTTTTAAATGTAAGCCGAGAGAAAAAAATAAAGACGTGTTTCATCCCTTCAGTTTCATTTTATTTCACTGTACCAATAGTGGATTTGTGATCATTTCGAACACGAACACGCGAACATGGCAAGCGTACTTTCGTGGCAGCAGTGCAAAAGTAGCAGCTCACCCTGAACTCGTAGGACGAGATCGAAACGGAACGGTACAGTTGCGACAGGGTTGACATGAGTAGGCCCAGTGTAGTAGGGTAGGCAGCGCCCTCGCATACTACTTACAGATATAGTACTGTGTCGTACTATATGCTTGCTTAATACATACAAACATATGCCGCGGTCTCGCACCAAGCAGCATACAGTGAGCATCTTTTTCTACACTTCTAGTTGTAGCGACCTTATACCAGCACTGCTGAAGGTCTGATTGCGGAAGCTGCAGGGTGAATAACTCATGTTTACTCATGAATTCCTATGGATACAACACGACGAGAGAGAAAAAGAAATACTTTTCAACTTTTTATCACCTTTTACTACTCCGGATCTCTTCTCCGTGTGCGTGCGTGCGTGCGTGCGTGCGTGTGTTTGTGTGTGTGTATGTGTGCGTGTGTGTGTGCGTGCGTGCGTACGTGCGTGTGTGTGTGTGTGTGTGTGTGTGTGTGTGCGTGCGTGCGTGCGTGTGTGTGTGTGTGTGTGTGTGTGTGTGTGTGTGTGTGTGTGTGTGTGTGTGTGTGTGTGTGTGTAGGTGTGTGTAGGTGTGTGTAGGTGTGTGTAGGTGTGTGTAGGCGTGTGGGTGTGTGTGTGTGTGTGTGTAGGTGTGTGTGTGTGTGTGTGTGTGTGTGCGTGCGTGTGTAGGTGTGTGTGTGTGCGTGTGTGTGTGCAGTAAGAGTTCTCGCATTGCGACGGAGTGTAATGTTACATGAGTCACAAGATGTCGAGCCTGGGATGGGAACGAAGCTGAGAGGTGAGAGTGCATTCTTGGGAGGGTTGAATAAGTCTTGAGGAGCAATGGGCGCATAGCTGGAGATTCTCTTGCTTCTTGGCTTACGATGTAGTTCGCAAACAGGCCAACAATACTGCACAGCACTTTTAATAAATAATACCGAGCTAAGGAGGAAGAAACGACGTTTTTGAATGCCAACGTGATCATTTTGGAAACTAGTTTCACCGGTGCCCTTGTATTTAACCGACGTACGTGTTTGGGCCTTAAGGAATTACGCTACGGTGGAAATAACGATGACTCGTTCGTCGCTCGAGGCAACTCAAATTGGAGAGAAAGGGCCAACATGTGGTGCAGAAATCGTGGGTTGAAGGTGAACTTATGATTACAATGATAGACCTGTTAGTCAAAATTCAAATAAGTTTTTTTTTCTCGAAACTATGTTTTAATGACGGTGTACACGATTTCTCGATATCTTATAAACGGATTGACTTGACATTTGGCACACTTATTCAGTATAATAGTGGTTTGGTCTTGACCGACGTTTTTCTTCTTAACATTCTTTTCATTAGTTATTAACAATAATGATGTTGTTTTTTTCGAGAATACGAAATACATTTTTTTTTCGTTGTTTGAAACACGATAACAAGAATAAACTCGGTTAAGTCCTAGCCAATATGGTCTTAAAAAAACAACTTTGTTTGACATGAACTGGTCTAGTATACCGTTGAGTCCCTCATGTTCAAAGGTCCTTCATGAGATTGTTCATAACTTCTGTAATTATTAATATTTCTTAATTAAAGTTGTTACGCAACTTTGATAATGTACATCCCAAATAAATGTCCAATTGATTTTTCAATCATCTTACTTATTCCCCCGAAGTAAATTTCTTCAAATAACCCTGATTTTCAGGTCGCCATTATAGCCTAATGCCTTACGGCAAAGTGGAAGGGGTACCACGTGACATATAAGTGTGCGAGAGATAGCTAAAATTTTCGAACATACATTTATCAAAGATGAATAATATTCGGGGCAAAGAAAAATCGTCACGCTCTGTTTCAGGGAATTCTCCAGAGCTTGTGCTTTGTTTATCCTAAGAAAAATTACCCATCTGTGAGAAAACTGGGTTGAAAAATTTGTGAGGTTATGTTGACCTTACACATGCCTTTCATCGAATGTATTACGACTTGATGTTTCACCACTTTTAATTCGTCGACGATTCTTCCGAGTCCCTTGTTCCACTCCGAATTTTATCGTATGCCGTTGTACTTCACCCACAGGGGTGCGCGACATCGTTTTTCGAAAGCTCGAGAGGCGTACGAACTCGGTATCCCAAGTACGGCCATAAAGCACTTTTATTCCGTCTGTGAGGCGAACCGAACGAAAAACGGAAGAAAATATACGTGCATGTTTTAGATATGAGCATGGTTTAAAATTCGCTCCTAAAATAGAACGGCTATGGGTCGTGAAGGATGTTTCGGAAATAAGGGAGGACGATCGAAGGAACCATCTATAAAGCGAAGATCTGGCGAAAAAAAAATGCGACGGAAAAAAAAAGAACGCATGTGTAGTTTAGGGCAAGAGTGGGAGAATGGGAACTTGAAATAAAAAACGATCTTATTCATTTTTTGGAATTTGTGTTTGCAATGGAGTAATAAATAACGACGGTTTTAAGGGGTCTTCTCACTTAGACGCTAAAAAGGCTATTTTTATGAATGTTTTTGACAGGTTTACATTATAGATATTAATATAAAAGTTGTTACACTTGATAAATACACTTTCGAAATACATTCAAAGAATTTTAATGTATTTATGTAACCCAAACAAACTTTAAACGCGTTTTTCTCGAAACAACGTTTTTCGACGGCTTGTTGATCAAATCTCCGAAACTACTGATCCGATCCTTGTGAAATGTTAACCACATATTCTTTACAACTATAGCTACAGCACATATCAAGGATTTCTTTAAATTTTGATATTTACAATTTTTTTGCCAAAAAATGTGAAAAAAACACGTTTTTTTGTTGTTTCGAAAAATGTCCGCCATTTTGTTATTTTTGCATATATCAAAAATCGTATGATATGCGCTATAGCCATTAAGGGGAGATATACACCTAATTGGTCGAGGTCGAGGATTTAGAAGCAACGAACATTACGTCGACCGTAGAAGATCTACACTATTGTCCTGGTATCGACGATTCCCATGTGTTATTTTTTACGTTTTAGTTAAATAGTATATAAATAAACACTCGTTTAAAAGAAAATGTTTACGTTCATTTTATTTTATACTTTTCAGTATTAGAATTTGTTTATCTATTTACCATGCCACACCCCCATGACATTCAGGCATCGACGTAATAAAAAACCTTGCCTTAGGTTATAAAGGTTTCGCGAACCAACGAAGCAAATGAAATAAAAGCTTGTAAAAATATCTCGTTGCTCTCCTCGCTCATTGTATTCGTAATGGAGATGCGAACAACGAAAGTTTATCTCGTCATCTGTCACGCGCCGTTTCATCTAGTTCCCTCATTAAGGGGTCTTCTCACGTTAGATGCTAAACATTTCCAAATTTTTTTTTTTTTGAAAGGTTTATATTATAGACTTGATATAAAAGTTGTTACACTCAATAAATATACATTCGAAAAATATTTTAAAAGTGTTTTTTTTTCATTCAAGTCACTATTTATCGCCGAAAATGGTAGTTAAAAAATGTCCTAAAAAAATTGTAGGTCGGCGCTGTTGATGAAATCTCAGAGACGGATCATCCGAAATTTAAAAAAAATCAAACGGTTTTAGATTCAGTATGTTAATGGCTATAGCGCATATCATACGATTTTTTATATATGCAAAAATAACATAGCGGACATTTTTCGAAAAAACAATAACAACGTTTTTTTTCGCCTTTTTGGCAAAAAAATAGTAAATATCAACATTGAAAAAATCCTCGATATGCGCTATGGCTGTAGTTGTAATGAATATGTGGTTAAAATTTCATAAGGATCGGTTTAGGAGTTTCGAAGATTTTATCAACGAGCCGTCGAAAAACGTTGTTTCGAGAAAAACGTGTTTAAAGTTTGGATGGGTTACATAAATACATACATTAAAAAAAAATGTATATCGAAAGTGTAATGATTAAGTGTAACAACTTTTATATCAATATCTATAATTTTAACCTATCAAAAAAAAATAATGAAAATAGCCTTATTTTAGCGTCTAAAGTGAGAAGACCCCTTAAGCATGTACGCCTTTGATCAGTGACCAAGGATGGGGTTCTTCTGTAGCCTTATATTTACCTTCATACACTGAATCCTATTTTTACCATTCGGTTCAGTAATTTATAAATAGAAGCTACACGTTGAAAATATTTTTCACGTTTATTTGTTATTGTAAAGTGACAGAGGAAGATTTTCTATTTGAAAAGTTTCTTTTTTCTAAAAAGCATCGTTTGATCACAATCTTTATTCAAGAAATTGTACGACGGTGCGTTAGCGTATAAACTACTAGTCCGAAATCAAATTTAAATGGAAATCGTATTTCCAATCTGCGATTCTTGCATCGTATAACAATCCTTCCGCAGCAGCAGCAATATCTTCAGCTTCTTTTTGGGCTGCTCGACGAAGTTGTCACCCCTCTTTCGATGCTTCCGACGCACGCTTGTCAGCCGTCTCTATGCGCTGTGCATCGATTTTGTAGCACTTTGCATAGGCATCCGATACAATCGTCAATTCCATCGCTTGCATCACTCGCAGAACGTGGGATTGGATTCAATTCAATGTATATCGTTGGGTGTATTTCGAAGAAGGTTACCAAGCCCGAGGGACACTGGGGCGATCTGACCCGTCGCAAAAATCATCCTAACTCTGTCAGTTTTTGGAATAATTGCAAAACGAAAATTAAGGGGGGAAATATCTTTGGGCGAGGAAAAAAAATTGCTGAATTTCACGATTTATTTTTAAATGGAAATATTTCATTGTCATTTTCGAGACTTAGGGTATGTTTTATTACTACTTTTGGCTGTTAGATGGTATTTTTTAGTTTATCAATCTTTGAATATGGCGGAGGTATGGCACGGTCTTCTAAACTGCATTTTCAAAACTCGCGTGACGTATGGCTAAAAAACGAATCGACTGATTCTGATGAAATTTGGTATACATATTTCTAACCTTATCGTCTAAAATATAACCCTAAATGTTTTTTTTTAAGGGGAGATATACACCTAGGAGCCGGAAAAAAGGTAATTTTTGTGAATTTTTTCAAGGAAAACTATTTGAAATTTCGGATTGGGGTTTTAATTAACTAAAAGTATATATGTTCAAAAATATGTTTAATTTTCTTTATTCAAAAATATCAAAAATATACAAGGATATTGTATGATCCTTGAAGCGTCGTAAAAAATCTGCGTATACGGTACCCACTGGCGTTTCTTCAAAAATCATCTGAAAAAAAAAATCTAAAAAGGTTATTAAATTAGATACTATATCTAGTACTGGTCATAGCCGATTTTGAAAATATCGATTTATGACAAAATGGCGGACGTTTGAACATAAATAGTGATTTTTGGGCCAAAAATTAGTTATTATTTTGCCTATAAAACAAGAAATAAGTAACGGAAAAAACAATCCTATGACAAGTACTAGATAATGGTGTATAGAATAACCATAAAAAACCTCAAAGCAATCGGTTTGTTGGTTTTCGAGAAATTTTGGGTACCGATTTGAAAAACGTGGTTTTGAGAAAAACGCGTTCGAAAATTTGCGGATGAATAAATCAAGAAATTTGTCAACTTACATGGGATCATCGATACCAGGCCCATAGTGTAGGTCTTCAACGGTCGACGGAATGTTCATAGCTTCTAAATCCTCTACCTCGACCATCTAAGTGTATAACTCTCCTTAAAGTAGCCATATTTACAGAAAATGCAATATTTTAGTTTCAAAGCCTACCATTTCATCGATTTTCAACATTTGTCACTTTTTCTTGGTTCATATTCTGCGTATGAGTGTTAACGAAAGAAAAATCTTCGTTAGATTTTTGTCAGATCAAACCCCCCGACGCTACGTGTCACGCCATCCGACAACATCCGCCGCAACCCGTTTAGAAGACCGTGCCATACCTCCGCCATTTTCAAAGATTAATAATAAATAAATAAATATACCATGTAACAGCCAAAAGTAATAATAAAACATGCCCCAATTCTCAAAAATAGTGACGAAATATTACCTTAAAAAAAAATCTTGAAAATCAGAATTTAATTAATAAATTCTGATAATCATAATATGATAAATTATAATAATCATTTAAACAAACAAGGCTATGCAACTATGCAATAAAAAACATCGAAGTTTTGGTATTGCACGCTTGTGCAGGTCCCTTAAAAGCGAATCGCTAGCGTCGGAAACGCGGTAAACGCGTATCATTGTCTAAGGATTTGTAAGATTTGGGCTGGGCGAACCGAAGGCTCAGAAGAAGAGACACGGAGGGAAATCTGAAACCAGAGGAATATGTCGAGTCACTCTTCTCAGGCGACGGTACAGGCACTTGCGGTTGGTGGTCTCTTTCCGCTCCCGTTCTCTTGCGTAATTCATTGGTATTGAAGAGTAATGTACCCAGCAGTCTCCAGCCACCAACTCAGACCGAGACTTGGGGCGACCAATCTTGAGGTGATCATCCAACTCAGATCGAGGTTCTTGTCGATCTCCCTCTACACGAAGGTCCAACTAAGACCGATGCTCAAGACGACCCCGTTCGAGGCAATTGGTTATTTCGCACGGAGAATCTTCTTTCAGTTCGAGACGAGCATCACATTCGAGGTAAATGACTTCAGCACAGTGTTGGGCGTTAATCAATTAAATTTTGAATCAGTTAATTAATTTACTAAAAAAGTAATTGCATTTAATTTAATTGCAATGACACTATTAATTGCAAGTTGCAATTAAATTATTCGGATTAATCCATGTTAATTGCAACTCCCCCTTGAAAGAATTGCAATTAATTTTTTAATAGTTCTAAGAAACATTTAAAACTAACGAAAATTATACGATGATCAGTTTTAATTGTTAGTATTTTCAATCAAATACATAAAAAATATTGAAAATTGATGATAGTTTCTAAATGTGGAAAGTCATGATTAACAATTGGTTAATTGTCAATTGCGACTACAGCAATTAACAATTAATTAATGGTTGATCGTGCGTTCTCATAATTTCGATTAATTATTTGTTAATTTTTATAGTCGTGATTAATAATTAATTAATTGTTAATCGTTAGTTATCTTGACCATTAAGTTTTGCCCAACACTGCTTCGGCACATCTCGACGTGATGCTGAAAAATCATGCAAATACGACGCCAGACAACCTGGCGAACGCTATGCCGATAAACGAGTCAGATATACTTCGGGAAACTAGAAATTCCATATCGTCCAGAGTCGAGAGCGAGGGACAGCCCGTGCAGAAATTGTCGCAGGGATCCGATTGGATTCCCATACTTGTGCCTTCTTCCTGATAGGAATCCAATGGGTTATCGTATCGCATCCCTATACTAAAACGTCACGCTCGTAAATTGAATTCGCATCGGGATTTCCCATTGGAATCCAATGTACGAATCCAATTTGAATCCTGAAGGATTCCCACATTATCGAACAGGATCCGAAACGATTCTCGATGGATTTCATCGCATTCTATAGGTTGAATTTTCTAAACAAAATATATAGATATCCAAAATGAGTAGATCTTGAAAAAATAAAAGGTGTCTCAAAATGAACTGACATTTTGATTTGCGCGTAATTTATTTTTTTTGTGGCGAACATTTACAAATCTTTGACAACTGGTCTCAGGAAGTACTGAGGTTTAGTCATGGAGAATTATACGATCGAGCAACGCATAGAAATTGTTATTGCTGCATTGTTACTGCATAGTTATTGCAGACGAAGTTTCATGGTCGCGTTATCTCGCGCCACAGCGATGTCAATTGGCCGCCAAGATCGTGCAATTTGACGCCATTGGACTTCTTTCTTTGGGCTTTTCTGAAAGGAAAAGTGTATGCCAATGATCCACGGACCATTCCGGAGCTCAAGGAAACAATTGGACGCACCATTAAGGGGCTATACCAGTGTGAACGCTGAAAACTTAGGTGATTTTCGGGAAGTTTTTTGGAAAAAAGGTACTCAATTAAATATTTCGGAAAATTAAGAATATATTTGGCTATATTTGACCTATATTACATAATTTTTTCATAGAAAAATATTGAGATCCTATCGACTTATGCGCTGCCTTCGCAGGCGCCAAAAAAAAAGTTCCTCCACTGCTGATATGATTCCGGCCGATAGAGTAGCTAAAAAAAAAAAGGAAAAAATGCCGTTAAGATGGAAGGTATTTCCTGTACAATAACCGAAGATTTTCGAAAAATATCAAAATCTACCAAAATGGCGTAGTTATGAAAAAAAACGTCTGTTTTCTTGCCTATAAAATTGTCGTTTTTTTCAATGCCAAATCGTCAATTTTCATCCAATCAAAAATATCCCACGTCAGTGTAGAGTAAATATATTCAAGAGTACTCAGTTCAAATTTCAAGTCAATGAGATAATTGCTCTTTGAGTTACAATGTCGGCAAATTTGAAAAATGTCATTTCGAGAAAAACGCGTTTAAAAATTTAACTACCGATTCTTGCAAGATAAAATAATATTGATACAAATGATATAAATGATAATGATATTCTTGAAAGTATAAACTGTCGAAAAAGGCAAAAAAATCGATGTTTTAAAGTGTCACACTGGTACTTTGGTACCTTTCATAATGGATACCCCTGGTACCCTTTATGAAATTGGTCCGCAGCTATGCCAAAATGTTATTGAAAATTTCATCAAGAGAGTGAACGTTTGCAAACAGGGACGCCATTTATCGGATATTGTGTTCCACACATAACATCCGTGTTTGTACCTTATATTAAAATTAAAATATCCGTACTTTTCAAACAAATTTGTAAATCAAATAAAATAGTACAATTAGTAAAATTAATAACAAGTTTTATTAGTAAATTAAAATGTTAGGTAATTTGGAGACACCCTATATAAATCTTAAAAAAGCAGAAATAGCTCGAAAAGTGTATCTTAAAAGTCGATTCGAATCACACCACTGAAAATCCACTATAATTGTCGTTTATTTATTTTACTGCACTTTGACACATATGTACACGCTTACGAGGCGTGCAGTTTGTGTTTCGAACGCCAACGTTGTGCTCGTGAGGTTTCACATATTCTCGATTCGAACGCGGTAAGAATTCTAAAACGGTGTTCATTGTGCATTCAACAGTGCAGAATCCAATTAGATCCCAATGAGGACTTTGTGCGTTCAACAGTGCAGAATCCAATTGGATCACAATGAGTACTCCCTATGTGCAGTGTCCCTAACAAATCCCTATAGACATATGGTTGAATTTGGGGACTGCCCAATTTGTGCACAGGCCCCGAAAGGATATTTTTTTGATGATCCAATAAATTCCGGTTTAGAATATCAAATAAAAAAGTTAATGCGTTGAGCAGAATGCCCTCATTGGATCCTAGTGAGGACATTGTGCGTTCAATAGTGCAGAATCCAATTGGATCATAATGAGGACTCCCTATGTGCAGTGTCCCTAACGAGTCCTATAGGCATGTGGTAGGATCTGGGGACCACCCAACTTTTGCACGGGAGTAAATGAAAATCGATACATTCCTGCAAAGTTTTTTGTTCTTTCTGTGTATAGGAGTCGGAATGATATTTTTCGAATTCCTGCATACCGTTAATTTGCATATGCGGCAATTCCAAGAGATCCAGCCACCTGTGGAGATGGAACCTTTGAATAGAAGGAGTCTGTCCTTCCTGATACGTCATTCAAAATCATCTTGCTAAACGCAAAAGGTAGGAAAACAAATTCTTTTCATCTCCTTGTTGTGTTGCTTCCATCTCGGCTGTCACTCCTCTAGCATCGTGCTGCTCTCATCCCAACCCCCTCTGAAGGAGTTGAGAGTGTCATTTGAACTTATTTAGTATTGCAATAACTTCTTTTGGGCCTTCAACCGCGCCGCAAAACAATGTCACGAAGAAGATCCACTTAAAACTCGTGGTGAGACGGTTTGTCCAATTATTCGCTCTGTGAATTTGCGCAAACGCTGTGAGTATAGAGGGAAAGGTAAGAGACGTCCATGGACTGAAAAAATAGAATTCAACGGTTCACTGTACCAAGTATACACATCCCATGGTACGATGCTGCACCCTCTGGGTTCTTGCCACCTTCTTTATCCCTTTCGTTTCTTTTCATCGCCCCCTTTTCTCTCTCTCTCTCTCTCTCTCTCTCTCTCTCTACCTCTCTCTCCCTCTCTCTTCATCCGCCCTTTCCACGTGAACGAAAGAGTTGTTGGACCAAAGCTCGAAGGAATGAGACGAGAATGCGAATCCGGTTCGAAAGAGAGAGGTCTGTTGAAAAAAGACACAGCGAGAGTAGAAGAGACTAGGGAAGAAAAGGTATATAGGAGTAAGAGAAATAAGCGTTGGAGACTCAGGGGAAAAAGCTCGCTCGCAAGGACCCCGCAGGCCACTCGTCCAAGACTTTGCAAAATAAAAGCTCACTTTACGGTGGAGCTTTTATTTTTCGGCCTCGGCGTTTCTTTTGTATCTTTTAGATATCTGACCCTACTTACGCTGGCTTCTGCCAACACATCCGACAAACCTTCCCTTTAACGAGTAGCATAAAAATCGTTAGATGTGCTTTTAGTGAATAGTCGAATTGACATGCACTCATTTATTTTCCAACAATCCTCTTGAATAATTGGTCTCTATTCTTCTTCATTTCTATATCTTCTTATATGTGTTGTATTTATTTCTTGTGTTCTTATTGTTTGTCACTAACTATTTCGCATTCGAGAAATAAAAGGAAGTGGTTATGGGGGGGGGGGGGGGGGGGGCACCACTGTGAGAGGTCGAAAAATAGATTTTTATTGCATTTTCTTAAAGTATACATGTTCAAGAATATGTGTAAAAAAATTCATGTCAAAATATCGAAAATCGACCAAGCTATAGGCGATTTAGTGAGTGCAGGTAGTCCAACGATTTACGTGTACTAAAACATTCAATCGCGTTTTTCTCGAAACGACTTTTGTCGACCTGGCCGGAATCATAAGTCTATCTGACAATGAGTATCCGATCTTTAATTTTAAAAATGCGTAATTGCAATAGCTATAGTTGCAAGTAAAATTTTTTTTTATTTACTTTTTTTCAAACCCCCGAATATACGTAAAACTTTCGCCAGAATTACACTTCTTTCTAACACTCGCCCTTTTGTCATTTTTCTTCTATACACGGCTACGTACAACGAGAATTACATTTATACTGGTTATAAACCTTTTTTATTTTTATTTTTCAGACCAACCATTATCAAATTATGACTCCAGATACCTCAATAACGTTCTTAATATTTTTTTTCATAAACATTTACACAAAATAAGTTTAATAAGCTAAATAACATACCTGTTTTCCAAATCCCAAATAAATAACCTAGAAGACAAAAAAAAATTGGAAAAACTATATTTTTTTCGGTTTATCATAGTGGTGTCCTCCCTTGAAGGAAATGAAGACAATGCCTGGCAGAATGTATCATTTGTGAGCGGCGAGAGAGAAAATATAACTCTGGGATGAATTGCATCAACATTTTAGAATCGAGTGTTTGAGAAAATCAACGGACTTTTACGTCGACGGTGTTGGCAGCACAGGCCGAAAAATAAATGGTTTTACCGAGGCGAATTCTCGCAGGATCGACGATGGATTTGTCGAGGCTGGGAAGGTAGTGAATTTTTCGTTCTTAAACGTCAATTAATTTACCCTGTAAAACAAACAGAGAGGGAGAGGGAGAGAGAGAGAGAGAGAGAGAGAGAGAGAGAGAGAGAGAGAGAGAGAGAGAGGAAGCTCGGAAGCCTAACTGGGGAATACTGCCTCCGCATAGAGGGAGAGAGGAAGCTTTTCCCCGTCATAGTGGCTCTGTCGGGAGCACTGATTGAAATATAGGGCGGAAAACCCTCGGGCTCTCGTGTTCAACGAGGATTTTCCCTCTCCCTCTTATCCTCCCTCCGCTTTCGTCTTTTCCGCGCCCCCCTCCTCGCTCCGTCTCTTCGGTTCTTTCCACGTGATTGAAACAAGATGGATGATTTAAGTCAGGTCGCAGCACTCTTCCGGCGACCCCTGAATTACACACTATCGAAATTGTGATAAGGCATCCACCCTACTTTATAATCTGAATCTATGTACTTTTTATCAGGATAATTACGTGTGTATATAAATATACCATGGGGTGGCGATTACTACCCCACCTTTCTCAGTATTCCGTACCAAAGTCTCGCTTTTTCAGAGAGATTCTTCAAAGAGATTCGGATTATAAAAAAAAAAATTGACCGTCAGAGAGACCGAGTAAAAATTGTCTGGTGACTCGGGAAAAATCTTATTGAGAGTGTCTCAAAATGACCTGACATTTAAATGTATTAAGTCCTTATGCCACAGTAACGGGTATAAAATCATGTGCGAATTTAACAATTTTTTTCGTATAAAAAAGCGATTCACTCATAAAATCAAATACACATCTATTCAGTATGAATGTCAAGGTATTAGAAAATATATGTATATTTTTTTCGATGTTCAAAATGTTTGCTAATGTTTTCTAATGACTGCTAATGTTTTCTTTTGTTATCTTTTTTTAGGCGCTCCGCGGCGTAACATTTAGCATCCACAATTTTTTACCTCGAACAAAAAACACAAATTCTCGTCAATCTACATCAAGGAGGTTATGTGTGGGACACAATATCCGATAGACGGTATAAGCGACATGGACTTGGAAGACATATTCTTTCAACAAGATAGCGCAACCTGCCACACTGCGGGCGAAACAATGAAGTTATTGGTTATTCCACACATAACCTCCATGTTTGTAACTTACATTGAAATAAAAATATTCGTGCTTTTTAAATAAATATCACACAAGGTATCCCAGTTGCATAATCTTTTAAAACTCTCCTGTCGGCCATTGAAGAATTATGACGAGTTGAAACTTATGAAAAAGTCGGTTTTTAGTTTTTTGACGGATTTTCAGAACATAACATGTCAAGAAAATTTTCTGAAATTTTCGAGGTCGATCTCTCCAACTTCGATGAAATTCGACATGCTTGTAGAATGGGTAAAAATAGGCCACACGTATTTTTTTATATCTGCGAAACTCGATTTTTAAGGGTTGAAACGCAACCTCGAAAATAGGGGTGTGTTTTCGTTTTTCGTCGATAACGATTTAACGGTACGAGATATGGGAAAAATTCAAATTGCAACAATGTTAATTTTTTTTCGTGTTTTATACATTGGAGATGAGAACGATAACGTTATCGACGAAAAGCGAAAAACACCCCTATTTTCAAGGGTGTTTCACCCCTTAAAAATCGGCTTCCGCAGATATAAAAAAATACGTGTCGCCTATTTTTACCCATTCTAAAAGCATGCAGAATTTCATCGAAATCGGAGAGACCGAGCTTGCAACCGTCCCTTGTTAGTGATTATCTATCACACTTGATTCGAAGAGCACCCTAAGAGTTTAGTCACACATGGCACTTAAAAAAAATAATATTCTCGCAGTTACCACTAATTCATTGAAAAAATGTCATACATGCGCATACATACATACGCGAACCCTATTTTCGCAGTGAAAATAAATTGTTCTTTACTGTCACATACATTCGCAGCTGACGATCGCAGGGAGATGTACTCCCCTTTTTTTTCCTCGGCGTGGGTTCAATAAACGAATCGCGCGTTACCGCGGTCGTTGGCAATTAAGCTCCGTGCTCTCCTCCGGCTACAAAATAGGTTACTGTCCATGTTGTTTTACTGCACACGAGGTCCGTTGCGGTGGACGAACGGCGGGTTTTCCCCGCTTTTCGCCGTTTGTTTTGGAAATTGCGTTAATTTGCCGAATGCTAACGGCTGATTTCGTGAGTGACGTGGCAATCACTGCGCAATCACTGGAAACGAACAAAGCACGACGAGCCTAGCAAACGGATTACAAGAGGCTGATGTGTGGCATTTCAAATTCAGCCCACGACTCTATCATACCGAGTTTTTCGGAGCTCTGATTACAATTGAATTCATTCGTTTGGTTCTTACTAAAAAGCCTGTTTGCTCAATCCTTGAACTCGTCGAAAACCTTATTCAGTTTCTTCTCACATATTTCTCCAGCATGTTTTCGACCAAATTGAAGTTCTCGTTTTGATGTTCGTTTTTTCTTTTTTGTATACCGAGCTTGTCACGATGCTCATGCAGGTCTATTAGGATTACAAACAAGTTCTCGGCCTTTTTTTTCACGAAAATAATGATTACTCAAAATCACACTCCTAGGATGCTCTTCGAATCAAGTGGGATAGAAAATAACCAACAAGAAAAGGTTGCGAGGTCGATCTTTCCGATTTCTACGAAATTTGGCATGCTTGTAGAATGGATAAAAATAGGCGACACGTATTTTTTTATATCTGTGGAACCCGATTTTTAAGGGGCGAAACGCACTCTCGAAAATAGGGGTGGTTTTTCGATTTTCGTCGATAACGTTATCGTTCTCATCTCCAATGTATAGTACACGAAAAAATAAACATTGTTGCAATTTGAATTTTTTCTTATATCTCGTACCGTTAAAACGTTATCGACGAAAAACGAAAAACATCCCAATTTTCGAGGACGCGTTTCAACCCTTAAAATTCGGGTTCCGCAGATATAAAAAAAATACGTGTCGCCTATTTTTACCCATTCTACAAGCATGGCAATTTTCATCGAAATCGGAGAGATTGACCTCGCAACCTTTCCGTAAGTTGGTATTATATGACACCAGACCTGAAGGGATATTTTTTTACTATATGACACCACACCTGGAGGGCTATTTTTTTCAAATATAGTTGCTTTTATTCTAAGGCTGAAAACGTATTTGTACACCTGCAAGGAACATCACTTTGGTGTCCTCTTCCGATTTCGTTGAAACTGTTTTATGTGGAAAAGTATCAAATACTAACAACGAACATCCCTCAAGTGACACCCTTCGATTTTGTTGAAATTTAGATATGTTATAAAGCACCGAAAAGTAAGCGATACGTGTTTTTTTTATCAGCGGAAAAACGATTTCAAGGGCTGAACCACCCCCTCAAAAATGGGGATGTTTTTCGTTTTTCGTCGATAACGTTTTAACGGTACGAGATATTAAAAAATTTCAAATTGCAACAATGTTTATTTTTTTGTGCACTATACATTGGAGATGAGAACGATAACGTTATCGAGGAAAAACGAAAACCACCCCTATTTTCCAGGGTTCGTTTCACCCCTCAAAACCGTTCTGCAGCCGATAAAAAAAATACGTATCGCTTGCTTTTCGGTGCTTTATAACAAATCCAAATTTCAACAAAATCGAAGGGGGTCACCTGAGGGACGTTCCTTGTAAGAGACACGTATTTTTTTTTATCGGCGGAAAAACGGTTTTAAGGGGCGAAACGCACCTTCGAAAATAGGGGTGTTATTCGTTTTTCGTCGATAACGTTATCGTTCTCATCTCCAATGGATCGTAAAGTTTCCATATAAAAAAGTTTCACATAAAAAGTCAAGTTCCACATTTAAAAAATTCAACAAAATCGGAGGAGGACACCAAAGTCATGTTCCTCCTATGAGCGATGTTCAGCTCGATCATTAACATTCTACAATCTGGTGGCAATCAAGAAGAAACTGCAGTCCTCGGAAAAATTACAGACGTGCCACAATTAGACGTCTTCGGAACTGATTGTTCGAACAAATTGTAAAGCAGTGGGGTGCCTGAGTACGAGGGTGTTTGCCTTCTCGCGTTTTGCCGCAGTGATCAGTCGTTTCCCGAGAGACTGATCGGAGCAACGCCCCGACTGACAGGAATGATCCAATAATATTCTAATCAGAGTAAACACATAGCTAAGAAAGCCCCGGAGGGAGAAAGTTAAAGACAAAGTGTGAGCGAGGGAGAGAGAGGAAGAGCTTTTCTTCTCGCGAACAAAACCACCATCAAGCGTGCCTCACTTTCCTCCACCCCTTGCTCATCCTTACAGACCGCACACCACCAGTTCTGATACTCATCGTGTCGGAGTATCTGCCTCGTTCCTCTCGGGACAATATTTTAAGTGTCATCCTTCGTCGGCAATTAATCATACATTAATTGGCAAGAAAAGACGCCCGTCATCCTCGAAAATTGCCATTATTCTCTCAGAGCCTACTCAGGGCGGAGGTACCCCCAGTACCGTGACGATCTCACACTGAAAAAGCCATTTCACGTGCACCGACTTCGTCAAAGCCCGACTGGGCTATGAACCTTTAGCAATTTTGCATCACAATTGATAAGTATGTAGATTGCGGACTATGGCTGAGGATGTTTTGATACTTTGCGTCATAATATCGTCACAATTACGCGCAATCAGTATTGCACACGTTGACTCTTAAGGGGTTTTTTCACTTTAGATTCTAAAAAAGGCTATTTTCATTAATTTTTTTTTGATAGGTTTATATTATAGATATTGATATAAAAGTTGTTACACTTAAGGGGTCAGCCCACTTTTAAAATTTCAAAAAATCGAAAGCACGTAAGACTTGAAGAAATCGACGATGATGAGCAATCAGAAGGGATTTTGTACCCATGGATTTTGTGTCAACTTCTTGGATTTTGTACCCACGGATTTTGTGTCAACTTCATACGCGTTTTTCTCGAAACAACGTTTTCAAAATCTAGCTCCGTCGCATCTCTAAATCTAATAAACTGATTGTCTTGAAATTTGAACCACATATTGTAAACACGATTCGCAACAAGATGACCCTCGATGGTTTTCAAATTTTGTTTTTTACTCTTTTTTTTTGCGAAAAACTGCGAAAAACGCGTTTTTTTTACTTTTTTCGTTTTTCTTCTGCCATTTTTTCATTTTTTGATAAAACTTTATATCGGAAGGTCATTTTGTAGCTGGTGTCATAATGAATCTAATGGACTTCGATTTTTTTTGTTTCAGACAAGCCGTTGCCGAGTTGGGATGGAGCTACCTAGCCCACCTATGTTTGAGGCGTTACGATAAACTATAGTTTGTGTACTTAAAAATTAATAAAAATGAATTAAAATTTAAAAAATGTATTTCAAGACTTTATTTATCAAGCCCAACAACTTTTATATTCATATCTTTTATAAAATCATTTTGAAACATCGTGAAAATAGCCTTTTTTCGTGGCTCCAAAGTGGACTGGCCTCTTAATAAATACACTTTCGAAATAGATTATTTTTTTTAAATGGATTTGTGTAACCCAAACAAACTTTAAACGCGTTTTTCTCGAAACAACGTTATTTGACGGCTTGTTGATAAAATCTTCGAAACTACTGAACCAATCCTCATGAAATGTTAACCACATATTCTTGACAACTATAGCTATAGCGCATATCAAGTTTTTTAATTTAATTTTGATATTTATTATTTTTGGCCAGAAACGGTGAAAAAAACTTTTTTCGTTGTTTTTGCGAAAAATGTCCGCCTTTTTGTTATTTTTGCGATTATCAAAAATCATATGATATGCGCTATAGCCATTAACATACTGAATCTAAAACCGTTTGATTTTTTTTTTGTTTCGGATCATCCATCTCCGAGATTTCATCAACAGCGCAGACCTACAATTTGTTTAGGAAATTTTTTTAACTACCAATCTCGTCTGTAAATAGTGACTTAAATAAATGAAGAATTTTTTTGATTGTATTTCGAAAGTGTATTCATTAAGTGTAACAACTTTTATGTCAATATCTGAAACATAAACCTATCCAAAAAATTCACGAAAAGAGCCTTTTCCTTAGCGCCTAAAGTGAGAAGACCCCTTAAGGGAGGACCAGCACTGTGATGGGCCGAAAAACAGTCGTTTTTCCGATTTTTTTCGTCCACTGGATTATTTATTTAGGATTTGCAAAAAAGGTATTTTATTAAGCATACATTGAACTTGTTTCTTGTAAATTTAATCAAAAAAAAATTAAACGTAGCCATGTTGTTGAGGTGTAATAGATCCTCTGTTTAAAAATTTTGGTTCAACGGCCGGATCGATAACTTGACAATGGTTGGTCTAAAAGATAAAAATAAAAACGCTTTATATATATATAAATATAGTTCTCGTAATACGCAGCCGTTTTTCAAAACGAACAAATTTCACAAAATAGCAGTTGTTCAAAAAAGTGTAATTGTGACGAAATTTTTACTTATATTCGCGGGCTTGGAAATTACTAAATTAAAAAAAAAACGAACAAAAATGGCTACGTATAACCATAGCGCTACTGGGATGAAAGAAATTTTGGTTTTTCAAAATTGTGAAAATCGGCCTATTATAGCTAGACTGAAAGTTTTAGTAGGATAAGGTGCCCAATTATTAGCACTTTAAGCCCAATTATTGGCACTTAAAGGCCCAATTATTGATACTTTAAGGGCCCAATCATTGGCACTTCAAGGGCCCAATTATTGGCACTTCAAGGACTCAGATATTGGTACATTAAGGGCTCAATTATTGGCACTTTAAGGCCCCAATTATTGGCACTTTGAGGGCTCAATTATTGGCACCTTAAGGGCTCAATCATTGACACTTTAAAGGCCCAATTATTGACACTTTAAGGACCACTGTGTAGGCAGAAGTGAAGTGCCAATAATTGGTGGTGTGCCAAAATAACGTCACTTTACCCTATGCGTAAATCGGTGGGTTACCTCCTCTCACTAAACCGTCTGTAACTTGGTTAATTTTCAATATTTCAATACGGAATTTTGTTCACATATCCTTGAATATGTATATTTTGGAAAAATAAAAATTATTCGATGTTATTGACCCTTTACAGTGCCCCCCCCCCCTTAAAGACGGCTGTAAAACACACACAGCGAGCGGACGATGCAATAAACGTGAATCGAGAGAAAAAAGAAGCAGTTAGTTTCTTTGATGGTGACGAGATCGAAACTTTTCCAATTTATTGCATTGCTAAGGGCTCAGGTGGGTTGAAAAACAAAAGGTAGACGAGGGGGCGAGAAAAGAGCGTGTTAGGAAGCTCTCTCGATAATTGGGGAAGTATCGAGGCCCGGTGAACAGTGGATGACGATAAGGAGCTGTCGATCCGGTCCCTTATCGATTTCTCAAAAAAAAAAGGTCACGAAAAGAGATTCGAGCATAAACAGGGCGGAAATCGGTCGGAGAAAAATAAACGAATGAGGAGTTTCTGGGTGTTATATCGAGTGAAAGAGTACAAATATTTGTTCTCAACGCGTAACGTGAATACAGAGAAAATACTGCATGAATGGGCGGAATAAGGAAGAAAAATGCACGTGTGTAAAAGCAGCGAAGCGCAGGGGCGAAAGGCCGAAGCGCGAGGGAGCCACGTGAAAGAGCGATAGATTCCAGCTCTCAAAATTAAAGGCCACCTCACAGGTAACAAAAATCCATTTTTTGTTGCTTTTCCTCAAAGTATACGTAATTGAGAATATAAAAAAAAGAGAGAAAATATTATGAAAAACTGTCAATCGCGTTTTTCTCGAAACGACTTTTCTAGCTATAATTAACTGTAGCTATAAGTGTTCGATTTTGTAATTTGAAAAAAATAAATAAAATTTCCGCAATTGCAGTAGCTTTCCCTGTGGGTAACCGTTTTTTTGTTGGAATCTAGTATTTTCGCACCCCCCGAATATAAGTAAAATTTTCGCCAAAATTACATTATTTTTTAACATCCGCTATTTTGTATTTTTTTTTTTTTTTTTTTTTTTCGAAAAATGACTACGTACAACGACAATACATTGGTATAGACTATAAACCTGATTTTTAAGGGGTGGAACGCACCCTCGAAAATAGGGGTGTTTTTCGTTTTTCGTCGATAACGTTATCGTTTTCATCTCTAATGTATAGTAGATGAAAAAATAAACATTGTTGCAATTTGAATTTTTTTCATATCTCGTTTTTCAACAACCGTCAAAACGTTATCGACGAAAAATAAAAAACACCCCAATTTTCGAGTGAGCGTTTCAACCCTTAAAAATCGAGTTCCGCAGATATAAAAAAAATACGTGTCGCCTATTTTTACCCATTCTACAAGCATGTCAAATTTCATCGAAATCGGAGAGATCGACCTTGCAACCTTTCCTTGCCAGTGTGCAGTCGAAGGGTTAAATATTTTAAAAACTGGCGTTCCATCAACTAACGTTGCTTTGATAATTATGCCTGAAATAATTAGGATTGTTATATACATATCAATCTACCCCTTTGGAATATGCTATCTATAGTTTTTTTTATTTTAGCGCACAAGGCTCAAAAGAGAAACCGCAATGCATACGTACGCTGAAACACTAGCGGCAATGAATAATTTACCAGAATATCGTATCCTCACGATAAGTAGACTGTCACACGGTTGACAAGTCCGTAATTATTGGATTTTTTTACAGTGTGAATACACACTGTCTGTTTGAGTGCTGAAGAAGTTGTATTTCGAGTATTATCAGCACTGTCGACCAATTCAAAATATTGCCTTTAACGTGGAATAGCTCATATTCATATGGGTACATGTGAAGTATCCTATTGAACGTAGGCAATGCGCTTTTTACAAGCGTTGGTGCATGAATCATTTTCCACGCTCGTGTACTCGACCAAGTACTGTAGACTCAACAAACGTGTTCTAAATATATATGTGCTATGGGCCTACATAAAATATCTATAAAGCCGATGCGGCATGGTACACCCTTGCCGGACCCTTCGAATATGCATTTATATATATATATATACCGGGTGTCCCATTTTAATTTTACACCAATTTTAATTTACACCAATATATATATATATATTTTTTTAAAAATATATATATTTATACATATATATATACCGGGTGTCCCATTTTAATTTTACACCTGATTAATATCGAAACATACTGCTCCGATCAATCATCGAATATAATAAAACTTTTGAGGTTCAAAGGGGGGAGTTAAAAAAAATCTTTTTTTGCCCCAATTTAAAATGGAGACGTTAAGATGCCCGACATGTTTTAAAAGAATGGGATCGTGAATTTTTTCACCAAAACATTCATCAGGCCAACACTAACAACTTTTGTAGGCAAAGTTCATAATCTTCAAGTTGGAGTACCATTTTCAGCGTTCGATTTTCAGCATTTTTATACGTTCATAATTTTTAGGTTAGAATACACTTTTTAGCGTTCCATTTTTTGCATTATTAAACGTTCTTAGGTTTTAGCTTAGAATACCATTTTTAGTCGAAGTGACGAGCCACAAAGACCTTGTTTGGATTTGTTTGGGTTATCGAACGTAAAGTTCATAATTTTTAGGTTAGAACACCATGTTCAGCGTTCCATTTTTAGTATTTTTATACGTTCATAATTTTTAGGTTAGAATACCATTTTTAGCATTCCAATTTTGGCCTTTTGAAAAGTTCTTAATTGTTAGGTTAGAATACTATTTTTAGCGAAGTGACGAGCCACAGAGAACTAAGCCTTGTTTGGGTTTGTTTGGGTTATCGAACAGACTCAAACTCGCGCCCCCACACACACGCACACTCACACTAGGGATGTTGGAGACTTTACCTTCTCGGAGTATGTTCTGGATAGCGGTAAAATACTAAAGATGGTAGTTTAACCAAAAAATTATGAACGTCATAAAAAAAATCCTACAAAAGTTGTTGGTTTTGACTCGATAAATGTTTTGGTGAAAAAATCATGTTCCCATTTAAGAAAAAACATGTCGGCCATCTTAACGTCGCCATTTTGATATTTGGACCATAAAATATTTTTTTTAACATCCCCCTTTGAACCTCAAATGTTTTATTATACTTAATTCTTGATCGGAGCAGTATTTTTCGAGATAAATCGAGATCAAAAATTATGAACGTCATAAAAAAAATGTCCTAAAAAGGTTGTTGGTTTTGACACGATAAATGTTTTGGTGAAAAATATCATGTTCCCATATAAGAAAAAACATGTCGGCCATCTTAACGTCGCCATTTTGAATGTTGGACCAATGTTTTTTTTAACATCTCCCTTTGAACCTCAAATGTTTTATTATACTCAATTCTTTATCGTAGCAGTATTTTTCGAGATAAATCAAGTGTAAGATTAAAATGAGACACCCGGTATACAAGAGCAGCATGTGTGGACACGGAAAACAAGCCTCCCCCATTCAATGCTCTCACGGTTTTTTTCACAATGGCGCGTTGCTATAGTGCGCATACTCACGTATAAATTAAATCGACAATATATATAATGCGGCTCAATAGGAATCTGCGTGAAAGCCTAACTGATGCCTTTATGCGCGGGAAATAATGGCAAGCTCTGCGGACGATGGAAACGAGAGGCACTTCGCTAAAAAGTGTATTATCCCGAATAGGAAGTAGGAACTCGCTCCGCGGTGTATATACGCTTATGATCCAACTTGGCTTTTTCCAAATTTTGTCAAAAGTTCGCAATAGGGACTTGTCTGTTCGAACTGTCACAAAATGGACTGGAGGGAAATCAGGCTAAA
This sequence comes from Ophion obscuratus, assembly GCA_964007375.1. NCBI lineage: Eukaryota > Metazoa > Arthropoda > Insecta > Hymenoptera > Ichneumonidae > Ophion > Ophion obscuratus. The sequence goes on from OZ023321.1 coordinate 7,432,089, forward strand.
AATGGGTCGGGAAATAATCTGAAATCTAGACTTAATCCTTTATAACTTAACAACGAAAAAAAAAGAAAAATAGTTGACGTTATTGTAGGTTTTGATAAATTAAAAAACCAGCATTATTTCGTTTAAAAACAAATTTAATCGGAGTCTAGTTATAAAGAAATAAAGGGAGTGTGACAGACATGTGACATTGTGTCGTAACATTATTTTATGATGTATGGAATAGTTTGAAAGCAGCTGTTTCGCTTGTTGTGGCACAAAGCCACGTCACATTTTTCACACATATTTTCTTTCGATTTTCGCAAACTTTACGCACACTCGAATCTTGCGATCTCGCGAAAAGTGAACTTCGAACAAATGTTGATCCAGCCAACGCCATCTAGTTCGGATGAATTGCACTAAAAAAAAATCATAGAACGTTTTGTAGGCGTCGTGTGACAATAATTTAAAAAAAGATTAAACGTCAATAAAACGGTGATATAAAGGGCTTGCACCCAGTTGGAATTTTTGAAAATATCGATTTTTGGTTTCCGACGGATGCCCAAAATAGAACGTTTCAAAAATATTCTCTTAAAATTTCGCTTTTCGAAAAATCTTGTTACAGAACTGTCACACGGCGATACAAAGCTTTTTCACCCAGTTGGAATTTTTGGAAATATCGATTTTTTCCTTTCCGACGGATTATCAAAATATAAGATTTCAAAAATATTCTCAGAAATTTTCTCGCTTTTCAAAAAACCGTGTTACAGAACAGCTACTGTCACACGGTGATCTAAAGGGTTTGCACCTAGTTGGAATTATTGAAAACATCGATTCTTGGTTTTCGACGGATTCTCAAAATATAACATTCCAAAAATATTCTCTGAAAACGAACGCTTTTTTCTCAACATGATTTTTTTCAAAATTGGTGATCACGTTATCCAAAAAATGACTGCACCGATTAACTTAAAATGTTTGAGTTTCTTTGACATTTCAAAGAGCAGTGCTTGAACGACGGAATACTTTTTTCGATGCATAGTTTTTTTTATCAATGAAAATAGGTCGTAGTGTTTACCGAAAATCGATACTTACACTGTGGCCGGCGGCCATTTTATCAAAAATCAATATTTTATTAAATCCCTCGTCCGAGCCCTAAATAATTTCATGGAAAATCTGAATGCGTTTGAAAAATAATAAAAGATACTCAAAAACCAAAGGCTTTATAATTACTTTTTTTTTAATTCTGCACACGTTTTCAAACAAAAAAAATCGAAAATTTCTCTTTCTTCCGGCCACGAGGTTGCTTCTAGAAATTCGGACATTTCGTTCGAATTGTTCGATTTTTGAAAAATCAATACCGGCGTTCAATATATTTATAATTTTTATTTAAACTTAAATAAAATATTGCACAGCTGGGACACGTCGTCCTTATTTCATGATTTTTTTCGGAACAGCAGCTGAGACACCAAAAGAAATGCAGAACGTCTACATTATTTTCGTATTTGAACCGACGACATTGGCTGTGCCCACAGACGTCAAACCACCGAGAAAACGCGTTGGTTTTTTCCCCCTGTTTTTTGCAAAATCAATCTGCCTATATCCACTATTGATGCGGTGATGTCCTCATACGTTCCTCTCATCAGAGGACGGTGACGCGAAGCTGTACCCACACGAGGGACGGAGAGCCCCCAAGAGCGGGCGGAGGAAAATAGCCACGAGAGAAAGAGGGAAAAAGTGAAAAAAAAGGAGTGGGAGTAAGGCGTCGCAGGGTTGAGAAGCAAGGACGTCGTCCTCGTATCAGCGCCGGACACTCGCACGATAGGCTCTTACTCCCTGCCATTCCCGTCATCGGAGACAATAAAAAAGGAGACTAGGGAGGCTTTATCAAAAAAATTGAACGTGTCTAATCGGCTCAGCACGGAAGAATCTATACATATGAAAGAACATGTCCTGACTGATTCATCAACGCCGAGCCAAATCCACTGATGTTAATTACATGAAATTTTGACGGTAGGTGGATTTTGTGACGTAAGCACCCACTAAGGAGGCATTTTTCTAAATGTAACCCTTAAGGCCGAAGCCTGAATTAGAAGGTCCGAAAATATATTTTTTTAATTCCTTAAGGGGCCCTTTTTAATTCCTTAAGAGGCCCTTAATTCCCGTGTGATGCTTTTAAAAAATCGATTTTTTTTGCCTTTTTCGACAATTTATATTTTCAAGAATATGAGATGAGATTTTTATACTTTCAAGAATATGAAATGAGATTTCTCAAATTTGCTGACGTAATTCAGGGAGCAATTATCCGATTGACTTCAAATTTGAACTGAGTACCCTTGAATATATTTACTCTACAATAACGTAGGATATTTTTGATTGGATGAAAATTGACGATTTGGCATTGAAAATAATGACCATTTTATAGGCAAGAAAACAGACTTTTTTTCATAACTACGCCATTTTGTTAGATTTTGATATTTTTCGAAAATCCTACGTTATTGTACAGGAAATACTTTCCAGTTTAACGATATTTTTTCCTTTTTCAGTTTTAGCTACTCAATCGGCTGGAATCATGTCAGCAGTGGGGGAACTTTTTTTTGGCGCCCCCAAAGGCATCGCGTAAGTCACTTGGATCTCAATATTTTTCTATGAAAAAATTATGTAATGTTTTTAAAGAAATATTACATAATTCTATCAAAATATTACAATTCTATAAAAATATTACATAGAATTGTAATAAATATATTACAATTCTATAAAAATTTTACATAGAATTGTAATAAAAATATTACAATTCTATAAAAATATTACATATATTTGGCTATATTACAATATTAATATAGCCAAATATATTCTTCATTTGCCGAAACATTTAATTGAGTACTTTTTAATTTTCAGCGTTCACACTGGTATAACCCCTTAAAGCGATAGATAAACTATCCAAGAATATATTCACAAAGTTACAGAGGCCAATTGTAAATATTTTCGAAGATACAAGGCCAAAAGCAGAGAAGCGATTGATTTTTGATATTGACATTTCCTCGTATTGAAAACTTTGAAGCGTGTTTTCTCCAGTTTTCGTTTTTACGATTTTTCCAAATTGGCGGGCGTGATAGCAAAAAAAAACTCAACGACCCATTGAATTAAACCTAAGTTCATTTTCTTCAGTATGAAAATCTCTTCTAAGTGAATTTACAAAGTCATTGAAAAAGTATTCTTAAATAACTTTTATGGCACGTCGAAGTGTTTTTTTTAACACATTTTTTTCAAACCTGAGAAAAGTTGGGTCACGATTTTTTCACCTTTTTCTTAATTCACCCGGACGAAAAACATATGACAATTGAACATTTTATTGGTTTTTCTGTTTCAGTCAATAATTACGAGTTGCATCTTTTTCGCCGATTGGGGACTGCAGTGGCAAGACGCACATGGAATAGGCTGATAAATCTGTACCCATTTATTGTTTCACGTTGAATATTCAAATACATTTCAAATATATATGAAAAGATACCTCAATGTTTACTGAGCTCACTTGTTTTTTTTCCTTTCTAAAAAAATGTAGGCATCGAGAATCGTTTAAACGTTTTTACGTACCCTTATTAGAAATCTACGACTTCAATTTGCAAAATAAAAGACTAAATAATTATGAAAATAAAAAAATAAAAAACGAGAAAAGACATATCGTCGCATTCGAACGATGCATACTTCAACGTCATAATAAAATGCGACATTTTTTTATTATAAAAATGTAATAATTTTTTTTTATTATTCATAAAAATGTGATAATTTTTTTAATTATGAATATATATTAATTCCGTTATTATAAAAATGTAATAATCGTCTTAATATAAAAATGCAATACTTTTTAATTATGAAAATGTCTTAGTTTTTTTATTATGAAAATGTAATATTTTTTTTTCTATAAAAATATAATAATTTTATAATCATAAAAATGGAATAATTTTTTCATTACAAAAATATAATAATTTTTTTATTCTTTTTTTAGTTCCAAGTTATGCGTGGAAGTACTTTACAACTTTTGTATGCATTTCAAATCGATATCTGGATACATTTAAGTGTTGCTACTCCCTTTCCGTCACTTCAAAGTCCGTACCGTCTCCCATTCTCTCTCTCTCTCTCTCTCTCTCTTTCCCTGTGCGACTCCGTCGTTTTCCATTTTCCTTTATCTTCCTCCCGTTATTCATCCAAGCAAAACGGGTGTGTATTTTCTCACCTTTCGAGTTTTCTCACATCGCGTTATGGTTCGATAAACGAAATTCTCAATAAATAAGCGTGATCCTTTTTATGACGATTGTAGCGAAAAGCATATGAATACGCTGGCGAGAGTCGTCAACCGTATTTTTTATTTCGCGAGGGATCAAATTTTTTTGCTTAGCTCGACCGTTAACAAGGCGCTATGATAAACTTTGTTCCCAAAGCCTTGTTAATCCTACCGAAATCCTTGAGCGTGGCAAATTTGCACTGCGAACGTCCCTGGTTATTGCAGCGTTCGCACCCCGCGGTCAGTGAATGCTCAAAATAATCGAGGACGGTAGTAAAACACGCGAAAATCGTACAGGAAGTAGGGGGCTTAAAACTACGGGCTGCCCCGCTATAGAAACGAAGTGATAATCCGATTGCGTACGCGCGAAATAAACAAAAAAAAATTGTCACCTCATTTTCGAAAATGGCTATCTCGGCAATACTCAGTTAGGATAGGGGTGCCTATGCTTCGGGCGGAAATACATATTGGAAATATAATAGAATGTGGAGTTCGATACGCAGACGCTGGAAAATCGTTTGATCTATTTTATCGTGGATGGTTATTTCATAACGAGAAGTAAATCCTCGGAATAATACTCGTAATGATTGGCAAAAAAATTGCTGAGGTAAACAAATGTTGTTATTATTTAAGAGGATTATTTGTTCTATGTCAAAGGATTGAAAGTATTGTGATTATTGAAAATAATTAAAAGTATTGCTATTGCTCCAAACGATGTTTTTTTTTTCTTCGTAAAGATTCAAATTATTGTTGTTATTCAAAAGGCTTATTGAATTGTTATCATTGGTATAAGTTATTGTTAAGGTAGTGTTATTATTCAAAAGGCTGTTTCTTCTCATCAAACACATTAAAAGTATTTATATTATTTAGAAGGATTATTTCTTCAATTCAACAGAATCGGAAGTATTGTTATTATTTAAAAAGACCGGTTCTTCTATTTGAAAGGGTAAAATTATTGTTATCATTTGAAGGATTATTTATTCTATTTAAGGGGAGATATACACCTAGATGGTCGAGGTCGAGGATTTAGAAGCTATGAACATTCCGTCGACCGTAGAAGACTTACACTATGGGTCTGGTATCGATGATTCCATGTAAGTTGACAAATTTCATGATTTATTCCTTCCCAAATGTTCAAACGCGTTTTTCTCAAAACCACGTTTTCCAAATCGGTAGCCAAAATTTCGCGAAAACCAATTAACCTGTTGCCTTGAGGTTTTTTGTGGTTATTCTATATACCATTATCTAGTACTTTTCATAGGATTTTTTTTTCCGTTACTTAGTTTATGTTTTATAGGCAAAATAATAACTAATTTTTGGCTCCAAAATCACTATTTATGTTCAAACGTCCGCTATTTGTCATAAATCGATATTTTCAAAATCGGCTATGACAAGTACTATATTATAGTACCTAATTTAATAATCTTTTTGTTTTTTTTTTTTTCAGATGATTTTTAGAGAAACGCCAGTGGGTTTCTGGCGTTTCGTATACGCAGATTTTTTAAAAAAATCCCGTATACGCAGATTTTATCCCGTATACGGAAAAATCCCGTATACGCAGATTTTTTACGACGCTCCGAGGATCATACAATATCCTTGTATATTTTGAATATTTTTAAATAAAAAAAATTAAACATATTTTTGAATGTATATACTTTTAGATAATTAAAACCCTAATACGAAAATTCAAATAGTTTTCCTTGAAAAAATTCACAAAAATGTCCTTTTTTCCGGCTCCTAGGTGTATATCTCCCCTTAAAAGGACCAGAAGTACTGTTATTATTTCAAATGATTGTTGCTTCCATTTGAAAAGATCAAAAGTATTTTTATCATTCGAAAGGATTATTTCTTCAATTTAAAAGGATAAAGAGATTGATATTATTTAAACGGACTGTTTCTTCTACTTGAAAGGATTGAAAGTATTGTTATTATTAAACAGGATTATTTATTCTACAAGAGGATCAAAAGTATTCTTAGTATTCAAAAGGATGAATTATTCTATCTAAAAGGATTAAAAGTATTGTTATTATTTTAAAGGACTGTTTCTTCTATTTGGAACGATTGAAAGTATTGTTATTATTTAAAACGATCATTTATTCTATTTAAAAGGATCAAAAGTGTTGCTAGCATTCAAAAAGATTATTCATTCGATTTAAAAAGATTAAAAGTATTATTATGATTATTTCAACGGATAATTTATTCTATTTAAAATGCGTAAAAGTCTTATTAATATTTAAAAAGATATTCCATTATTTGGGGGTATACTACCGTGTCGGTCTTCAAGTAATGATCATTGATTGATTTCTTTCTGACGAAAATATAATTTTCACAATCAAATCATTGATTCTCTCTTCTGTATTCAAACCGAATATCATGATATTTATCGTGAACGAAAGTAGCGTGATACAAAAACGTCAATTATAACTGAAAAGAAAAAAAAACTTAACTTGGTCCAAAAATATATTAATTCCTGACACGCTGGTAGGAGCGAAGGCCAAACTGTACAGTTTGCTGTGGATGAAACGGTGGCTCGAGCAATCTCGGAAGATCGTATGCGCTAGACTGAATATATATTTTATCCCCGGAGAGCCTTCCAATTTACTTCGCGAAATCATTTACTCACATCCCCCGCAATCCCGTCGTCGCGCTTCCGAAGGTGCTGGCTCAATGTGTATGTGGGTGTATTTCGTCTCTGTGTAGGGGAAGATGGAACATGTACAGTTGAGCTTCGGTGATGGAGAAACGGTGGATAGAAAGAGGAAGAGAGACAGGGGAAGAAACGGATCGAGTGAGAGATTGGAAGATGGAGAGAGAGACTTCTATAGCTGATGGTTTTATAGTTCGCAGGAAAGACGAATCTCTCGAAAAATTGCAGCACTAAATTTACATGGCATGCACTATCATTTACGTAAACTCTCGGTATTACGCTCACCACTTTTGTGGCAGCTTTGCGCTACTCGCGATACCCCCTGGGCCCACGTACACACTTGTTATTGCGTACGAAAGAATGAGGTTGAATAGGAAAAAAATTGGAAAAAAACGTATGAAATGCCATATTCAAATTGTCACTTATCTATTTTTTATTTTTATGCGAAAACGCCTTCACGATATTGGCTTACATTTTTGCTGGTCTACATTGTCCACTATAATCTCATGAATGATAAAATAATGAATATTCATACGAATGAGTGATGCATGCACCCTGTCGGTGCCTAGTTACCTACCTATATTTGAGGAAGAAATCAAGAGCGAAGCTCGGAATCGTCTCAATTGTTTTCCTCATCCCTCTTCATACAACGCATTCCCATTTGATCCAACCACTATCATCATGAACAACGACTAGCGAGGAACATCACTTAAGTGACCGCCTCCAGTTTTGTCGAACCTCACATATGTGACAAAGCATTGAAAACTATTGATGCGTATTTTATTGTGGGCGGAAAAAAACGATTTTAATGGGGGAAATCACCCCCCAAAGAGGGGCCCGTCACTCCTTAATTGCGTTGTATGAAGAGGGATAAGGAAAACAATTGAGACGATTCCGAGCTTGGCTCTTCATTTCTTCCTCAAATATAGGTAGGTAACTAGGCACCGACAAGGAGCATGCATCGCTCATTCGTATGAATATTCATTATTTTATCATTCATGGGATCATAGTGGAAAATGTAGACCAGTATAGTGAAGGCGTTTTCGCACTTCTGAAGTGGATTTTTCATAGCTTTGCATTAGAAGAATTTTGGTTGATCTTTCATTTAGATCGGTGGACTGCTTGGTGAAATTCTTTGAGGGGTGGTTTCCCTCCTTGAAACCTATTTTTTCGTCGATAAAAAAAAATACGTGTCTAATAGTTTTCAATGTTTCATCACATATTTGAGTTTCAAGAAGATCAAAGGCGGACACTTAAGTGATGTTCCTTGTAAGCGCCACTTTCAGCTGCTATTCCATTGAAAGAGGGTTCCAGTGGAGGTATCCCCCCTATTGCTTGATACCGCAAGCGCGGCATCGCGAGATAGCGAAATAGCCGGAGATGTATAGTAATTGTTGGCAGTTATAGGGCCATCCTAGGAGTTAACTTTGGCATCATCTAGACGCATATAACCGACAAATTGTTGCCAACTACAATCCCATTTCCTTTTCCTTGTTGCGTCCTCCAGTTTCCTCTGTTATTGTATCCCAAATGAATTCGCACCAATGAGGGTCTCTCTCTCTCTCTCTCTCTCTCTCTCTCTCGCTATTTTCATCCTCTGTGGATTCGCTCTAAGATTCCTTCTCTCTCTGTGCCACTTAGCCACATTTCCTTCTTCATCGCCAAGTCCCTACCGCACCGCAACTAGTCTGCTACTTCCACGATGTCAAGTTCAATTTGATGTTGTCCATTTCCACGTAGGTTACGACGAACGATATCTCCTCCACCTGTGTATCGAGACTTCGGCATGATGACCAACAATTGTTCATACAAATCGATCACTCAAGGTCCAAAGAGTGCAATGTGGTAACTCTGCATTCGAAGTTCTGCAATTTTCGCTGTTCTGTTGATCAGCAACGGATACGTGTACGAAGATTATCCCTCCTCGTTGATTTCCCTATCGCACTCGCTGCGGCTTATCCAAACACTCGTAGCGAAACTAACACCGTTCCAACGATAACTCGAAGTAGAAATTGCATTGTGCTCGATAGAGTGGCTGAGAGCAATAGCAGCGATGATCATCCCAACAACGACCAATGTGTATTGCACTGGAGGGATACGAGCGAATACTTGGATTAGAGTTCAGAATGAACGCTAGAACCCTGGACAATCCTTGGACAATCACTCATTATTACCAACGTAAGCGGCTATCGTGTGCTCGCCTTCCAAAATGAACTCCACTTGATCTAGATATAGCTTTATCCAGGTGTATCTAGACTTATAGGGGTGGCGGTTCTCGCCAACACCCCCATCGGGCTTTCACCCGATCCTCTGCATTGTTGATTCGACGCAAGAGAACGGGGACGAAAGGGCGCGAGGACGCGCGAGAAGTCTAGAAATTCATACGCAAAGACTGCAGAATCAAGGGTGTATGAATATACATATGATAACGGGCAAGGATATTTCGGTAGCGGCATAATGTTGTATCGAGTCCCTCCACGCTTGCATATCAACATCTGCTTTCGCAAACACATGTCCCTCTTCGTGGGTATGAGATTCGGTTACTTGCGAGGTACTTCCGCATGCACAAAGCGCGTAAATATATTTATCCCATGTGGTGGGCCGAGGGAAGCGTCTATCGTGGAGGGGCTGCTGCAAGAGGATTGATGGCAAGTGTACAGGAACGAAAAGCTCCATATTCATGAAGCAATGGTGCTACGCACACTTGCGCAAATTTCATTCCACCGTGAACTCACGTTCTTTCCGCTTTCTACCCCTCTTCCTTTACCTCATCCTCTTGCGATGTGTACCTCGTGGTAACGTTTTTCTCTCTCTCTTTCTCTCTCTCTCTCTTTCTCTCTCTCTCTCTCTCTCTCTCTCTCTCTCTCTCTCTCTTTCTCTCTCTCTCTTTCTCTCTCTCTCTCTCTCTCTCTCACTCTCATATGGGAGTCCTTGCGTGTCCCGTCATTTGACTCGGCAGGAGTTTCCCCAGGGGGTGGGTCCTCGACACCTGAGGACCAAGATTTCGACTGGCGAAATGTATTCATACCCCGCGTATCCTCGAAATTTGATTACAACGTCTAGACACGCGGCTTTCTCGAATCATCAGCGAATTTGTTCAATCCCGAGAGCGTAAACGACGAACAAAGCCTGGGGGATGAAAAGGGGCGGAAGATCGAGAATGTTCGCGCAAATTGAAAAACTTTTGCTGCCCTATGGTGAGGGGGCGGTTTCTGGGTTTCATTTCAATATGTGGGAAAGTATGGAATTATGCGATGATCCGTATCTCTGGACACAGGTAAAAAGGACTCGACGAGTGAGATCAGAGATAGTAGCGAGGTACGTCACCGGTGAGGAGTTGATTACGAAATGAACACGTGGTAAGGAAAGTCTAGGTTAATTGCCGGTTTTTTGACAGGACATTCCATTTAATTACATGAAAAATAATTATTCTGGGGCAAATCTAAATGGCCTTTGATTTATTATAGACCACCTTTTCCGTCATCATTCGTATTCTTATGAAATGATTTTTCTTGTTTCATTGAATTATACCGCTATGGCAAATATCGATGTTCAGAGACTTTTCCACTGAGCGAATCATTCCTATTACATTATTTTTGTTTTTTCTCTCTTCGTATCACCAGTATTTCAACGTCTCACTGGTCAGTGCTTTCAATCAAGAGCTTTTCCGCCTCAACTTGGATTCCGTCTCGTAATAATAAGCGATAAAACAGTTGTATCATTGATGACTTTCGTAATAGTTGTGCTCTGGTGGATAAGCCAATATCGCTGAACGTTATTGTCTCTTATATCTTGTATCCTCGTGTTTTTCTCGCAGTCACATTTCGTTTCTCAAGATTCTTTCGAGACCACTCGCAGTATTCTTGGCACGGGTCTGCCCTGGCTCGACTTCTACGCTGAAGGGGAAACAAGATCGGTGAATACATGGAGCACGTCATCCTACGACGGAAGTTAAGTTAATGTAAATACATCGGTACATTGATTTACAAGGGTAGAAACAGTCATTAGGGGAATATCAAAATTAAGATATTGAAATAAAAACTTGTTTATTAAGAATACTGAGTGGCAGTTTTGTAGAAATTAAAAATTATTATTTATTAGTTGTGTCGCGAACGTTGAAGGCGAGCGAATCATAAGTGGACGACTAACGAAGATTCAACGTGCTTTCGTGTAAGCACGTGACCACTCCCTCCACGCCTACCCCCACCACTAATCTCGCCAGGTGGGGCGTGTTGTCGTGTAAACACGTGACCACTCCCTCCACGCCTACCCCCACCACTAATCTCGTCAGGTGGGGCGTGCTGTCGTGTAAACACGTGACCACTCCCTCCAAGCTTACCCCCACCCGGCGAAATTAGTAGTGGGGGTAGGAGTGGAGGGAGTGGGCACGTGTTTACACGAAAGCACGCCCCACCCGGCGAGATTAGTGGTGGGGGTAGGCGTGGAGGGAGTGGTCACGTGTTTACACGAAAGCACGTTGACTCTTCGTCAGTCGTTGCCTAGCCTCTTTGGAAGCTGTAATTCGTTTGAAATGGTGCCCGTCCTAATCCCCTACTCTCACTCGGTCACTAAATCCCCGGCGTCGGAATCTTAGGTTAGGATCAACTATTAACCTTCAACTTAGCCTTCAACTATTAACTATAAAAACAAAGCCCAAGATTGAAAAGAACCAAAGTACCCGGCCGCGAGCTACTGTTCTGGCATAACATTGAAAGGGATGAAGTCAGGGGCAACGTGAAACAGGAGAAGAAGGATTTGTCCGCGACTTATCCGAAATCAATCGAGTGATAACATTTATAACCCTCGGAAACCCGCTTGGGGTTATGGCGATAGATTTTCCCACCGCTTATCTCGACACACACACACACACACGCACTGTATATAAACATATTGCGATGAATACCGCGGCTCTCTCGTTCTCAGAGTTTACACGAGAATCCTTAATCCTGTTTGGTCCTGGCTTTTCCGCGAACGTGCCAGAGTTCCGTGGCCATTGGCTGTGTCAATAGCGGATAGTACTTCACCACTCCGCAAACCCCCATTTTCAAAATCGGACTAAGTCGGGATCATTCGGTAAACTCTATATCAATCTGAAATACTTGATTGTTGAACTTCTTGAATTTTGGGTTGCTTGGTTGGTAAAAAAATTCGTTGAAATCATTCTCCCAATATTCCTACCCAGTAAACGCGATTGTAAACTCTGCGACAATTATGAAATTCGTTTTAATACTATTTTTAGCGTTGTTTCACTCAAGCTCGGGTAAGTTTAACCTGGGCACCGAAAAGGGAATCAAATCGCGCGAACAGCAGCTGGAAATTGAAAAATCGAATCCGCGTTACATATGTATGGGGTATTTCTCGTCAAATCGATTTGGCTTATTTTCTCAAGTTATTTTTGCCTCTACTTCAATACACACATTGGTACTTCGTACCAATTGGCTGGATGGATCTTTCGGCTCGCTTGATTGTTAACCCTTCGCTCACACAGTTAAATTTGGCCACGATTTTGACATACTGTGTCAATTTGGCCCGGATAATACATCATCCATCTGCCATTAATAACCCTTCGGTCGGTTTTAATTGAAAAAAAGTAGGCTTATTCTTAAAACATTTCTTAAAATGTCTGCCTAATTAAAATTCGTAATATATCACATTAATCGTTTAAAAAAATTATTGAAAATTGTCAAGCTCGGAAAAGGGAACTTTCTCTGAAAATTCATCTAGTCCAAAATGAGCAACAAGGATCTCATAGATCTGTTAAAGCATCGCATACTACAAGTCAGGAATTTTTTTATCTCCGGAAAAACGCGTTCCTTCGGGAAAACCACCCTTCAAAGAAAGGCGTGTCGAGGGGTGGTTTTGCAGTTGCACCCACAAGCAGTCCTCCGATCTGGATAAAACAAAAACCAACACTATTCTAATATAAAGCAATGAAAAATCCCCTACGGAACAATTGGAAACAAAATTAAATTAAGCGGTAACACTCCTTTCTGTGAGGGGTCGTTTCCCCCCTAAAAAACGTTTGTCCGCAGATCAAAAAAAATACGTGTCTAATAGTTTTCAATTCTTTATCACATATATGAGTTTCAACAAAATCGAAGGCGGACACTTAAGTGATGCTCCTTGCCAGTGTGTCAACGTAGGTGTTGACGCTCAATATCGCGCCGAGCAGAAGAAGTTGAGAAACAGATAATGGTTCATTCCCAAAATCATAAATTTTCATCTGTAGCAAAAAGATTTTCGCGTTACGATAATGTACTTGACGCGAAATTTTCCTTCACAATTCTCCGATAAAAAAGTACATGAATGTGAACGATGTATGAAAAGAAAGAAGATCCTGTGGCAGCTTGAATACATCGGTGGGCAATAGAGCCCGTAAGAGAACAAGCTAGACAGCGTTACTGGTCTTGCACAAAGTAACACACACACACACACACACACACACACACACACACACACACACACACACACACACACACACACACACACACACACACACACGCACGCACGCACGCACGCACGCACACACACACACACACACACACACACACACACACACACACACACACACACACACACATATATATATATCGAACACAATATTGAGACGCACCGAGTCCGGAAACTTCGTACCATACATGCGCTGCTACCTACAGATTCTTTCTGGAATTCAGAATAGGTTACCACGTAGGACGCAAAGGAGGTAAAACCAGTGTAGGGAGGCAGGCAAAGGTGGCTTAAAAGAGGTTTCAGGCTCCCCTGTATGTCTCCGCACGAAGAGATCGAGAAATTGTGTGTTCGTTTCCACGTACGTGTATGTGCCTGTGCATGTGACGGTTACGAAGCGAAGGTCCCAAGCAGATAGAAGTTGCCGAGGCGAAATAGAGGAAGGCAACGGGAGCCACATCCATCGATAAATTGGCAAAGTTACGGAATATTGAATGCTGCCAACCACTAAAGCTCCCTAGAGCATCCAATCTCTCGCGTTTTCTCTCTCCACACACATACACACACATGCGCGCGCTCATATATGTGAAACTAAGGTGACTAAGGTAGTATACCGTATGTACGTTGTAGGAAGTAACGTTGCGCTATTGTTGATAGTTGTATAGTGTTTTCTACGCAGTGGAACAAGGACTTGGAGGGCGGTGATTTTTGGCAGTGTACACAGGCACCTATGAGACAATTTTGCAAAATCTTTCGCACGCTGTACGACTTCTTGTGCGAAAAAAAATACATTGGCATGGGTTTTTGTAATGGTGTTATTCGTGGACAGGTATATGTCTGAGGACGTTTCGTGCCGTATCTGGGAACGCGCGTCGAGATTCGTCTTTCAATAGGACGAGCGATCGACGGCATTGTTATCATCCTCGGGAATGGGTAAATGTTCGTTTTCTTTGGCCTTGGCAATGTTGTAGCTAGCAGGAAAAATATGGCCGAGAAACTGCTGTTTGCTTGCGGCAGTTACCGATCTTCTAGAAAAAGGATGGCTCTTCTCATCTTGATAACTTTAATTGACATAGCCCTGTTGATTCTCATCCGATTCACCAATAACCTGCAAAAGCACTGACAAGAGTCACTTGTCAATCCTTTTGCAGGTTATTGGCGAATCGGATGAGAATCAACAGAGCTTAGCTGCCACTTTTTCAACTGGACGTTTCTGGCCTGTCCTCTCATATTTGCTCTTCTTTCTGGATATTGATATTCTCCATTAAGAGGGGACATAGCAAAAATTTGCTGATTCCCAAGATTCGTTGTTTAAAGGAAATATTTCTTCACCTTTTTGGAGACCCAGGGTATGTTTTATTACTACGTTTGGCTGTTACAAGGTGTCTTTTTAACACGGCACGGTCGTTTAAATTACATTTTCAAAACTGGCGTGACATATAGCTTAAAAACTAATCGGCCGATTCTGATGAAATTTGCTGTAAATCTTTCTTACCTCATTATCTAGAACATGAACCTAAATAATTTTTTGAAAATAAGCAAAAAAAGTATTTTTTATTGCAAAATGTAGCCGTTTTTTTTTTTTGGGAAACTTCATTTTTTTATTTTCAAGGCGTACCATTTCATCGATTTTCAACATTTCTTACTTTTTCTTGGTTCATATTCTGCGTATGAGTGTTGATGAAAGAAAAATCTTCGTTGGTTTTTTCTCAGATCAATCCTGCCTACGCTACGTGTCACGCCGTCTGACAACATCCGCCGCAACCCGTTTAGACGACCGTGCTGAACCATCTCCATTTCAAAAGATTAATAACAAAAAAAATACTATGTTACAGCCAAAAGTAGTACCGAAATATACCCTAAGTCTCAAAAATGGTGAAGAAGTATTTCCGTAAAAAAATCATGAAAATCAGCATTTTCCTCGCCTAAAGGTACCTCCCTTAATATTTAGACCGAATGTCCCATTTCAATCATTCCACGCAATTTTTTTTCAAGCTGTAGGTTTGCAAAAAGTTGCGAATAAACATGACACCGTTTACGGGAAGATATCTGATGGAGCACAAGTATATTTTCCATGCGAAATCTTCAGCAAGATTTCAGTGACCAAAATTACAGAATGTTACGTTTTGTAGCCTTCCCAATCGCGCCATCGAAAACCGGAGAATTCAATTCTACACGACGACAATTTTCGAGAAAAAAAAACGTCATCCATTAAATGATTATTGACTATTTTTGAAAATAGAATAGTCGCACGGGGTCGTGGAAGGTCTAGCCGTCGATTTGATTCCGGCCCGAGCCATGTATCGATTGCACACGCCAATTTGCGCGTCATCCCGCTGCGATTCAGTGAGGATGAGCATCGGGATTGTTACCGAAAAAGCTCGCGTTACAAATTGCTAGACGGACGAACGAATTCATCACTGTAATACGATACACGCGAGAACTACGGCTATAAAGCTTAAAAGTGTCCGTGACAGATTCCTACCTACGATCCGTTCACGAATAGACGACGGAGAAAAAATTTCGAAAAAAAAGCTCGGTTTTTTTTTCGAGTTTACGAGAAGCGCGATTTTAATGAGAATACGACGTGGCAAAAGAGGGATATGAACATACAATTCGATTCGATTCCTAAATTCTGTTTGTAGAAAGATCCACGAGATAGCGATAATTCCATCTGTATACAGAGGCACCGGTATCGAATTCCATTTATACAAAGGTTTCGCTGTCGAACCTTTGAAAAGCCACCCTCTTCACGCTCACCCCCCCCCCCCCCCCCCCCCCTTCGCGTTTAATAATACCTTGAAAGCTTCCGTTTACCGATTCCGCCTTGCTCAACGTACCGCCGTAATAGAATTCAGCTCCGTAATCCGGTACTTCACGAAGATCGACGGACCGAGGCAATGCGGCAAGACAGCATATACGAGATGGAAGTGTAGAGACTCTGATTGAGGGCGACGGGGGAGGAAAAACACACGAGGAAGATTAGAACATATACACACGTATGGGGGGGGGGGGGGGGGGGGCATATGGGGAAAGGATACCTTGAACCCGTTATATCTGTAGAATGTGGGCTATCAACACGTTTGGAGGCTTGAAGAATGATCCTTAAGGGGTTACCCTCACTTGCGATTTTGAAAAAATCGATTTTTTTTATTGCATTTTTTTGAAGTATAAGTATCTGAGAATATGTCCTGAAAATTTCAAGTCGATCCGAACAAAATTGTCTGAGATATGAGCGCTGAAAGAGAACCGTTGTGTAAACGACCGGAAATTGAAACTTTAAACGCGTTTTTCTCAAAATGGCATTTCTGAAGTCGGCGACCAAGATTACTCGAACACTAATAAACCAATCTTCTTGAAATTTTGCAGGCTTATTTAATACATAAAAATGTAGTCTTTAATCGTTCGATTTTTTTTTTAAATGGCCGTTTTATCGCCAAAAAATGGCCGTTTTTTTCGTTAAAATCGAACCATTAACTTTGACTGTCCGCCATTTTGTGAAAAATGAATATTTTTTGAAATCCTTCGATTAAAGACTAGTTTATACTTATATTTGACTAAATCCATCCGCATTTTTTTTTTCAGATGATCCACTTCGCCGCAATGTTGGTCACCGCAAACCGTGTATATAAAAACATTATTTCATTGACGGCCATTTGCCACTAAACAATGTGATATTTTTCAAGAAAAAAATGACTAAAAGTTCTTCAAGATGTGTTCTTCAAGATGGTACATTGATCGATTAAAAAAGTTTTGTAGTTTTCTTTAAAAAAATTCATAAAAAAGGCCTTTTTTGCGCTACAAGTGGGGGTAACGCCTTAAGGGGTCTTCTCACTTTAGACGCTAGAAAAGGCTATTTTCATGAATTTTTTGATAGGATTTTGATAGGATATTGGATTGGATAGGATATTATAGATATTGATATGAAAGTTGTTACCCTTAAGGCCTTATATACGCAAAAAATGTCAAAATTTTTCATTTTTTAATTCTTTTTTGTTCCATTAGCCTGAACGGTTAGGAATATCTTAAGCTTTACAGAACTGAAAAATTCCAAATATGAGGTAAGATTGCATTTATAATAGATACCGCGCAGCGTGCCCGACCGCCAACTCCAAAGCCGTTTTTCCACGATTCACTTTTTTGAACCTTGTGAAAGTTTTAACTCTTGAACAATGGTTCAGATCGCTTCGAAATTTGTACAACATATTCTTAGCATCACCTATCGCGTGATCCACAGAAACAAAAAAATCAATTACACAAAAAAATATAAAAAATAGAATACCGACAGAAAATTGAGTAAAAAAATGTTTAGTTTCGAATCTTTATTATAATAATTAGAAAAAAATAATATTGTTGGTTTACACTGAAGATACATTCATTATGCAATTATAAATATGTTCATTTTTTCAGACACCCACATCGATGCCGAGAACTTTCACCATCAACGCGCGCGCAAAAAAAATACATTGCTTTATTATGTTATATCTCCGCCATTTGTTAATATTTCTGATTTTTTTACATATACTTAACCATGCGTATAAATAATCTGTAAAAAAATGTTGTCAATATATGCGTCATTTTTTTAACCGCGTCTAGGAAAGTACCTTCGAAAATCGGCGAAATCGCGTATGTAAGGCCTTAATAAATACACTTTCGAAATACATTTAAAACAAAATTATTTATTCAAGTCACTATTTATAGACGAGAATGGTAGTTCAAAAAATGTTCTAAAAAATTGTAGGTCTGCGCTGTTGATGAAATCTCGGAGATGGATCATCCGAAACAAAAAAATCAAACGGGTTTAATATGTGAATGGCTATAGCGCATATCATACGTTTTTTTATATAGGCGAAAATAACAAAATGGCGGACATTTAAAAAAGAACAAAGAAAACGTGTTTTTTTCACCGTTCTTGGCGAAACAAATCGTTTCGAAGATTTCATCAACAAGCCGTCGAAAAACGTTGTTTCGAGCAAAACGCGTTTAAAGTTTGTTTGGGTTACATAATTGAATACATTTTAAAAAAAATGTATTTCGAAAGTTTATTTATTAAGTGTGACAACTTTTATATCAATATCTATAATATAAACCTATGAAAAAAATTAATGAAAGTACCCTTTTTAGCGTCTAAAGTGAGAAGACCCCTTAATATGTTATGCCTAGTTGTAACCGTCGAAAACTGCTCATTTTTGGGATTGTTTTTTTTTTGGAAAACCGGGATGGTAAACTTTTGCAAAAATTAGGTTTTTAAAAAGTATCATCTGAAGGACAATCAGAATCAGTAATTTTTTTGTGTAAATAATATTTCATTATGATTTATTTACAGCTGACGTCCGGGAAGCACCTCTCGAAAACGTCTTTTCCGGTGAAAAATGCTCTTCTCAACCAGGTTATCGTATATTTAAAAAATCAAACAGATTTCGTTGGTGTGTTAGTTTATTCTACCATTAATCGACGAAATTTCGGAAATATCAAATAAATTTAAAAAATGGCGCGTGTTCAAAGTGAGTCTAGATTTATACGAAAAAATGGGTATTTTCTGTTCATCGAATCGAAAATATACTTTCGAAAAAATCCTTCGATCAAATGCCATATTTTTACGTCTAAAAAATCTCTAAATAATTCGAAAATATTGATGCAGTAGTTTTTGAGTTATATTTTGCTTGCCGACGTTGAAAACGTACTTTCGAGAAAAAAAAAAATTCACTTTTCGAACTATGCTTCAAGGGCGTCGGCTGTGTGTCAATTTTGATCCAATCGCCATGAAATTTTCGGGGAATATTTATAAGATTATATAAATGTTATTATATAAATATACTGTCAAAATATATCATTATAATATATATATTTATAATATATATATAAAATATTGTTATAATATATAAATATATTATATAAATATACTGTCAAAATATATTTGTTTCGAAAAAAAAATGATTTTTCGGCTTTTACAACTAGGCATCAACCTTTAATATTTGTTCACGAACATTTTGGGCCAAAACGGCCTTGGGCATCTTTATATAAATCCTTTCTTTATATAAATCGGCATCTTTATATTAATATGCTTACAATTATAGCTATAGACTGTGTCTATAGTCATAGCTGTTCAGTCATAGACTTACGTCTATGACTGAAAAAGCACACTTTTGGGGGGGGGGGGGGGCTCTCACGAATTATGTATAAAATTAATTTAAATAAAAGTGAAATTATACCAGCAAAGTTGCCATACTCTAAAATGACAAGAACTTGGTGTACCATTTTTTGAAAATAACAGCTGTGGTACATGGTTCGTTGAATTAATCGAGGGGTAGGGAAAATAAAAATGCCAGACTTTCATTCGCAAGCTACACAACGTCTGCTCGACAGGCGATCCGCGAAAAGGAGAAAATTTGAATTGCCCAGCTGGAGCGTGGCAGGTTCATGGTGACGGAGCTCCTTGAGGGGAATAAACACGAATAGAGCTTTTTTATTTCCAAGACTTACGTCGAGCGACATAAAGACCGGACTTTAGGGGTCTCTGAGACCACGAAAAAAGTGGCATACGAATTCAGAATGACTTTGGAACAGTCTAGCTGCTCTAATATTCCGACCCCGAATTATTGAGGTGAAACGGCGACTCGTCCGTATGGAGTCTTCAAGAGTCTTGAGTCCTACATACAATGCAGCGGACTGGGGAAATTTATTTCTAAGGAAAATTGTCACGGCCGTAGAATCGTAGCTCATCCGTACAAGGGCAGACACCCAGAGAAGTAAGTCGTATACACGCTACAGCCGACATGAAAAATCTTCTCTAGGGAAATTTTCGTAAAGCCATAGACTCAATAGCGTGTTTCTACGGAGACAGACTTTCAGGGTACTGCCTTGTGACTGACATACATTAACGATGACGAAAAACCAGAAGGACGAAGACGGAGAGCATTTTTCATTTTTCCACTTTCGTTCATACACATTCATCCCACAGAGCTCGACCTCGTTTGAGGGGGGAGATTTGGGCGAGGAAAAAATTTGCTGATTTTCATGATTTGTTTTTTGTAAACGAAAGATTTCTTTACCATTTTTGAGACTTTTTTGAAAATGTATATTTAAAAAGAAATTCTTTAAAAATTGCGGAGGTATGGCATGGTCTTCTAAACTGCATTTTTAAAACTAGTGTGACGTATAGCTAAAAAATAACCAACGAGTTCTGATGAAATGTGCTATAAATATTTATAACCTTATTGTTATAATCATGATGCGAAATATTTTTGAAAATAAAAAAGTGTATATTTTATTGCAAAATGTAGCCGTTTTTTGGGATTTTTTTTGTTTGTTTCAAAGCGTACCACATCATCGAATTTAAACATTTGTCACTTTTTCTTGGTTCATATTCTGCTGGTAAGTGTTAATGAAAGAAACGTTTTTGTTGATTTTTTTTCAGATTAATCCCGCCGACGCTACGTGTCACGCCGTTTGACAACATCCGCCGCAACCCGTTTAGAAAACCGTGCCATACCTCCGCCATTTTTGAAGATTATTGAAACATAAATACCATGTAAGAGTCGAAAGTAAGAATAAAACATGCCCTACATCCCAAAATGGTGAAGATCCTTGATCCTTTTAAAGGAAATAGTGATTTCGTAAAAAAAAATCATGAAAATCAGCCATTTTTTTCCTTCCTGAGTATTTTTCCCCCTTAAGGGGGGATATCCCTTTATAACGTGAAGAAGAGCTAATCGTCGAACATGAACTCCACAAGGAAGCCTAGGCATTTAATTAGGAACAACTTCATGACCCCTGAACCGCAGATTAATCGCCAGGTCATTTAATCGCATTTTTGAGTCTTGATACTTTAAGTGTTTTTTCCCTGAAAATCACTTTTCCGTAAACCTTGCACAAGATAACTCAAAATTATCCGATCGATCATTTGGAAATTTTGCATACTTTCAGACAATATAATAAACGTCTACGTGAACCCAAAGTTCCTGAAAAATTATTTAAAAAAATACTCTTCCATTACCACATACTATCGTAAAAAATTAATGAAAAATATAATTTCTCTTCAAACTCGTGCCATTTTTCTGATTTTAAGATTTCTTTGGTTTTTTTAGGTTCACATAGAGCACGTGAGTTTTACAAGTCTACAAACTTCTCGGCTCTGATGTTTCAGATCAATGCACCATACTCTACGTTGTACGCCCCAGAACAACTCAGGCGTCAGCGTCTCTGAAGCAAGTGGCTTACAGCTTCCATTTTGAAATTTTAATTGTAGAGAACAAATAGCCTTGACACTAGAAAATCTTGAAAATTCACTTTTTCTCTGCTGCCTGAAGGGATCTCCCCCTTAATAAGTACTTACGCATAACACGTGAAAATCCGCAAGGGTATACGTTCGTCGGGAAATATTTAAAAAATAAGATAATAATATTCAGATACTTTCAATGATTGCATTGTAATAGTACACTTTGGGCATTTCTGTTGCGGTATCTTTCGGGATACTAGCCCCGTGAACACGTATGCATATGTTAATACAGTCGAACCTCGGTATAAGGAATCTCTAGGGAAGTTCGTTAAATATAATTTTCGTTATATCGAGATTTCGATACATCTAGATCATGTTGTTGAAAATGTTCTTTACAAAAAAAATTAGCGATATAAATATAGGGATATTTTTTAAAGAAAAAAGGTTCAAATTAGAGCCATTTTTGCAAGCAATTAGCGACTAGGGCACGATGTATATTATGATGTTGTTGTTGTTCGACTGTATGATAATTTGATCAAAAAGATATCTATCCGATACGAATGCGCAATTTTCTCTTAAATTTAGCAATTATCACTCTGACCAGAGCATCGAAATCCGAAAAGGCTTTGCACTCTCATTTTACCAAGTAGCTGCAGCTCTTTTAGTAAAGTCGTGCTGTCGCTGAAAAAAATTCCGAATCGGAGAAAATTAGAAGAACGCTAGTTTTTTGACAGATGATTTTGTAGGTGCCGCGGGTGCTAAATCCAAGTTTGCCTAAAAATCGGGGTGTAGGGTTCTTTTTTAGGGGATGAAAGGAGATGTGGGTGGATTAATGCCAAATTACAACCCCTACGAGATCGGCGCCGTGAGACAAAGTGTTCAGAAAAATCCGGGCTTTAGTTTTGTCCGCAGCGTCGAAGTCGTGGAAGTTTATTTTGAGGGTGAAAAAGTGTGGTGAAATTTTGAAAAATTGGTTTCAATTCAATAACTATTTAGAAAAAAAATCGTACGTTTTTTGTTCAAGTGGGAACGTTGTAGCCCTTGAAAAGACGCGTCGATCGAGTATTCGATCATCACTCTCCGTTAATATCTTCATCCCCAAAAAATGGTTAAAAGACCAAAATATATATATATTTTATTGAATAACTCAAAAACAATCGATTTTTCGAGTATGGTTCAAATGTACGAAATGTAGAGAATAATTTTCTCCATATTTTCGTAGCCATGGACCACCCTTGAATTTTGACTTTCCAACCCCTCTTGGGGGTTGAACATTCAAAATGAAATTCAGGGAAAACTATTGACGGCACAAATTCGCCGCCGTGGAAGAATTTGTAGCTTGAACCCTTAGCTACATTTTGTCCGCAGTGCCAAACTCGTATCTCTTTAGTTTCGGTCAATATTTTTCCCAGTATTTCATTTTGAATTTTCAACCCCTGAGAGGGATTCGAAAAAGCAAAATTCAAAAGTTGTGCATAGGAACGAAAATATAGAGAAAATTATTCTCTACATTTCGTACATTTGATCCGTCCCCGCAGAATCGATTGTTTTTGAGTTATTTAATAAACAATTTTTTTGTTAATTCTTCAACAATTCTTTTGGGAGTGAAGATATTATTGGAGAGGGTTGATCGAAGACTCGATCGACGCGTCTTTTGAAGGGCTACAACGTTTCCATTTGAACAAAAATTGTATGAATTTGTCCTAAAGAGTTATCGAATGAAAACTGATTTTTCAAAACTTCACCCCACTTTTCCACCCCCAAAATGAACTTCCACGACTTCGGCGCTATGGACAAAATAAATCCCGGATTTTTCTGAACATTTTGTCTCCCGGCGCCGACCTCGTGGCGGTTGTAGTTTGGGATTAATCCACCCCCATCCCCTAAAAAAACCCTACACCCCGATTTTTAGGCAACCTTGGTTTTAGCACCCGTGGCACCTACAAAATCACCTGTCAAAAAAGTAGCCTTCTTCTAATTTTTTCCGATTCCAATATACAGCACGACTGTACTATTTCTCTCTTTTCCTTCTCTGTTGCTCTTCACCTAAGTTAGTTACTTTTATGATCAAGGTAGCCTCCGTCGGATACCCAAGCAAAAATCTTTAATATGGCAGAAAAAATAATTAATCCGTAATTTTGCATTCTTCGGTATTCACAAAGTCGATTCAAATATACTGCACTACTCGAAAATGCATGAATAAATATGGAGAAATAAGAACCCTTCGCCAAACGAGCAAACATTTTTTTTTTTTGAATGTCGTCAAATTTCTCGCGCGACCGCCAGTGAACTCGCGTGTTTTATTTATTTTTGTCATAATATCACCAGGGCTACCACATAGTACCAACGAAACACGCGACATGTTGACCCAATTTGAAAAAATAAATAAAGTATGTTTTTTCCGTACAAAAAATGATTGATGATTTTTTTGCTCACAAACTACGCATCTTACAGATTTTATTCATGGGATAAAAGGTGTCAGGATAGCAGAGACCTATTTTGTAAAAAAAAAAAAAAAATCCGATAGAAATTTCGACTCACGAGCCTATGTCCACCTCTTTCCGAAATGGCACCACTGTGCGGCGGTGAGAAAATCCGCGCTCTACGAGCGACGCACGCGGTTATTATCGAGCCGTGGGTTAATCGCTTTCATCGATGCGTTAATTAAACCGTCAGTCGCGTAAGCCACGGGGTAAACGCGATAGGAGATAAAGTGCTCGAGAGATGCTCCGATTTCCACGCGCTCTAATCCAAAACACGATGACGAAAATGCTCGAAATGCTTTTCGTACACAGACATAATGATGGTGTACACGGCAATGTTATAGAGATGATAATGAATAAAAATGCAGTATGCATTAGTTTGGTAATAAGTAAAGGAAAACTCAAACCACTGCCCGTGCAGAAATTTTGGCAGGGATACAGCTGGATTCTGACTTGTATCCCGGGCTCCCAGTCGGGATCTAGTCCGATATCGGATCAAATTCGAAGACTAAATGTAAGATCCGTAAACTGGATTCCATTAGGGATCCAGAACCGGATCCTTTAATGACCCTAAATAGATTCCCCATGGAATCATTGAGGAATCTGGGAAGGATCACGGGTGAATACAGGCTGAAATAAAATGTCAAAAATGGAATTATGACATGTTAAATTTATTATAAAAATAAATAACATTTATAAAGTTTTGGGGCATTAAACTATCAATAAAAAAAAATTGTCCAAAGATTCAAATGGCAGATCGCGCTCATCGCGAGATTTTGATGTGAATTAAAAAAAAATCACATCAAAATCTGTGAATGCAAATGTATTGACAAGAAATTATAAATACAAAAAAATTCACAAAATTAGTTGTGAATTTTTTCGTATTTAAGACAAATTAAAATCAAATTCAAAATGATTAGATTAAAATTTGCGCCAAAAGTGAGTTCGTACGTATTTTGAGAGAAAACATTGCCTCGAGGCAAAGAAATTTTTGCACATAACTTTTTGTGCGAACATTTATTTGCCTCAACACAATGTTTTCTCTCAAAATACGTTTACACTTGTGGTGTAAATTTTTAAATAACTGTCGTGAATTCGATTTTGATTTTCTTCAACTTGAGGAAATTCACAACTCATTTTGTGATTTTTTTCATATTTATAATGTAATATTTGAAACTCACAACTTTTTTTGCAAAAATTTCTTTGCCTTGACGAAATGTTTTGTCTCGAAATACGTAAGAACTCACGGTTGGTGTAAATTTTAATCTAAACATTGTGAATTTGATTTTAATTTGTCTTCAATACATGTTTATACCCACCGACATGTCGGTGGGTATAAACAGAGACTTATTCCCCAAAACCAGTATCCCGGTTAGAATCCAACTTGCATCAGTATCGGAATATGTACAACGGCGATGGCATAATTTTGAAAATTTTGGCATCACGTTTATTTTCGGTATTACTATGTAATTCCTATCTATAGATAGGAATTTTATAGATAGGAATCTATAGACAGAAATTCCTATCTATAGATAGGAATTCCATAGTAATACAGAAAATACACGTAACGCCAAAATTTTCACAATGATGCCATCGTCGTCGTACATATGCCGATACTGATGCAAGTTGGATTCTAACCGGGATACCGGTTTTGGGGAATCCATGATAAATCCTGATCGGGATTTGATCGGACATAGGGTATCCCGGTCAAAATTTCTGCACGGGTGTCAGTTACTTCCGTTATGAGTTATAGCAGGCCAATCCATTGTCCATCGTTTTGATTATAAGTAATGAAAACGCGACCCATCACCTATTACTTTCATGACCGATCATGGACACGCAAAGCATTATCCATTGCTTCAGGAAAAAGCAATGGGCTCGTAAACCATTATTCATTGTTAGGGTAGCGAGTTCTAAAATGGAAAACATTACCCATACCTCGGTGACGTGTAATCAAAACCCAAATCATTATCCATTACTTTGGTGATGGGCAATGAAAACGAAACCCATTATCCATTACTCTGTTAATGGGCGACGTCATTTTTTTGTAAGGCTAAGAAACTGCTATAAGCGAACCCAGCAACGGACAGCAACTTTTCCAGACGTGCAATGCTGTTCCGAAGAGAAAAAAGAATCAGTAATCGACTAGAGAGATTCTGACGTGATCACTATTACAGACCACTAGCGACTTGTGCGAGAAAAAATCAATTAAAAGAGATCATTGGAAAGTATTAAATACGAATTGGTATGTGGAGGGTGCAATTTCGCTTTCAACAGCCACGCCATCATTCTCATTGAGATCCACATTAAACATATTGGATGATTGCTGGATAGGGTAGAGCTGTTTTCGCCATCGATCTGTAAATTCTGAAGTGTCAGTGGTCACGATATCTCCATCCTATAATTTTTATGCGTATTTTGGTGAGTTATAGAATCAATGAATCAATCAAAAAAGCCATTGGGTGAGCACTTACATGATCAATCAAACGAGTATATTGATTGCCCAATCGATAAATTCATACATTGGAAACTTGTGTACATCTCGTAAATCATAAGAGACATATTAAGACCGAAGTTACATTCTTTGATTTCTTATTATTCCACCCCATTTTAGGGGCAAGAATAGAAAATCGTGACTTCTCTAGGTGGTTAGAGGTCTTGATGCTTAGAGATGGTGGAGAGCAGTGGACATTCATATGATTCCTCATAATTCATACGATTAAGTATTTTGGTGCATCTTTGGCAAGAAAGTTTAAAAGTACTGGAAAAATACTGATTTAGTTGTATGAATCAATCAGATGATTAGTCACATGACCAATCAAACGTGTATATTGATTGCCCAATCGATAAATCCATACATTGGAATCTTCTGTACATCTCGTGAAGCATACGAGGCATATTAAAACCGAAGTTACATTCTTTGATTTCTTGATTTCTGATTATTCCACCTTATTTGAAGGGCAATGGCAACTCGTGACTTTTGCAAGTGGTTAGAGCTCTTCACAGACTGATGCTTAAAGATTGCGGAGAGCAGTGGACATTCATATGATTCCTCACCATTCATTTGATTGAGGATTCTGGTGCATCTTTGGCGAGAAACTTTAAGATTGTTGGAAAAGCACTGATTTAGTTGGATGAATCGATCAGATAATTACTCACATGACCGATTAAACGTGTATATTAATTGCAGAATCAATGAATTCATACATAGGAAGCTTGTGTACATCTCGTAAAGCATCCGAGGTATATTAAGACCAAAGTCAAATTCTTTAATTTCTTACTATTCCACCGCATTTGAAGGGCAAAAGTAACAAATCGTGACTTCTCCAGGTGGTTGGAGGTCTTGAGAGACTGATGCTCAAAGATGGCGAAGAGCAGTGGCCATTTATATGATTCCTCATCATTCACATGATCAAGGAACCTGATTGATCTTTGGCGATAACGTTTGATTGCTGCATGGCAACATTATCTACTTGCTGACAATCCTCATCCCACGTCATCCTGAACTTTCCAACGCCAAGTATTGACTACGATCGCTCTCCCACCGTGTGACTCCTCCATCTGAAGATCTCCATGTCCCTTTGGGAGGGCCTGGATTCATATCCCCATAGTTACACCACTTTTCCTCCCTTCTTCTTACCGCCTCCTCCTCCTCAGCTTCTCTTCCCATTGCGAATGGAGTGTACTTACTTTAGGACAAAGACAAACTCACCCTCTAGCAAGAGACATTTTTCGTTCTCGGTGTGTAGCCCTTCGAGGGAGGTTAATAGCGAGGAGAGACCTTCTGCGTTTGTGAAAGAGCGATTTGCTCCGACTTCGAGAAAAGCTCGGAGCCTAGGACGCAAGGATCTTAGGGATTACATTTTTATTTACAGAGGCAAATGAATCTCCTTGATTATGAATCTCGCGAAATCTGCCGCTTCCATGCGATCTCGGTTGGCCTCCGCTCGCTGTGATTTTTCCCTCTTTTCATCGTTGTCCCAGACGTTTTTTCGGTCCTTCCCCCTTTTACTGTACACACCCTTCTCTGCCGTCTAAGGACTCGAGTAAATATTGGTTTTGTCTAGTACCCCGCGTGGTGATTTGTATAATTAAATGTCATCACGTTTAGCCGAACATAAAATCAAGATAGGGGCGTACCGCGAAAAGTCTCCGCATCAAAACCTCATATTTACATACGAAACTTTACACACACACCCACACACAGAGAGAGAGAGAACGAAAAAGCTGAAACGGCCGAATGTATTGTCGATTACGGAAATTCCAAAAAATAAAATAGAAAAATGTAATTCACCGAAATTATTTAACGGACGATTTCGAAAAATAGAGATACCATAGGGGTGAGAATTGAGTGTCCCCCTTCGATTTTGTGTAAACTCATATAAGTGATAAAGCATTGAAAACTATTAAATCAGTTTTTTTTATCGGCCGACAGACGCCTCTAAGGGGGGGGGGAGTAGAAACCACCCCGCAATTGATTTTTTTCAATATTTCTGTAGTGGATTTTTTTTATCGCTTTGCATTAGAAGAATTTTGGTTTTTGTTTGATTCAGATCGGTAAACTGCTTGTGGGTGAAATTGCAAAATCACCCTTCGACACGCCTTTCTTTAAGGGGTGGTTTGGTCCCGCGAAACCGTGTTTCCGCAGACGACAAAAATAAGTGTCCAATAGTTTTTCATACTTTGTCTCGTATATGGGTCTCAAAAAAATCGAAGGGATGTTGCTTGTTGGTAGGGCGAAAAAAGAAAGTGACATCTCGTCGTGTTTAAAGCGCATGTCACTTCTCTTCGTATCTTCCTACGAAAAGATATCCCTCAAGGGTCCTTCAAGCAGATTCGGAATAGTTATGGGGTTTTCTATATTTCTGACATTTTCTTAATTGACAAAAAAAAACTAATCATCGTAGAAATATTGCGTGAAAAGTAGTAATAAAACAATAACTTGGAAAAACAAACAACGGGGAAATGTTAAAGTTACATAGTCCTGAAGTTTGCATCGCTGGAATGCAACGAAAATTCTTTAAATTCTTTTTATTTCCTCATTTTCATCATCATTCAGAATCTTTTCTTCTATATTTATGCTGAAGATCTCGAATGAGGATCCTGAAAATCATTTGTGAGTGATTTTCGAGGGCTAAATGTGCAAAAAAAATTGGTCCCCGGAGTTTTCGTTACGTTCCAACAATGAAGATTTCAATAGCATAAAGTTACATTGCAATGATCTATAAAACTTATGTTGGCATTTTTTCAGAAGCAATTTCCGAAACCAAATTCTCGCACTACGATTCTTCCAAAACGTCTCCTCTTCTTTTTTCATATATTATTGAAATATTTTGATTATTTTATTCCTGTTGAAGATGTCAGACCTGCGAGATTTTCACTGGCAGGTCTGCCACTTCGGCGTATAACAAAGTCTGCTTCCTCCCACTATACATTTTTTTCAGTTTCGACGAACGCCAAAATAAAATGACAAAAATTGCATGCTCTCCGATGTACTCACAAGGAAGAGTTGCGAGGTCGATTTCTCCGATTTCGATGAAATTTGGCATGCTTGTAGAATGGGTAAAAATAGGCGACACGTATTTTTTTATATCTGCGGAACCCGATTTTTAAGGGGTGAAACGCAGCCCCGAAAATAAGGGTGTTTTTCGTTTTTCGTCGATAACTTTATCGTTCTCATCTCCAATAGTACACGAAAAAATAAACATTGTTTGTTTTTTAAACAATTTGAATTTTTTCATATCTCCTACCGTTAAAACGTTATCGACAAAAAACGAAAAAACACCCTAATTTTAGAGGGTGCGTTTCACCCCTTAAAAATCGGTTTCCGCAGATATAAAAAAATACGTGTTGCCTATTTTCACGCATTCTACAAGCATGCCAAATTTAATCGAAATCGGAGAGATCGACCTCGCAACCTTCTCTGGTCAGTTCATTGTTAAGGGGCTATACTAGTGTGACACTTTCAAAAAAAACCTTTTTCGACAGTTTATACTTTCAAGAATATCATTGTCATTTATATCATATATATAAAAATGATTACATCTTGCAAAAATCTCTAGTTAAATCTTTAAACGCGTTTTTCTCGAAATGAGATTTTTTAAATTTGCTGACATTGTAACTCAAAGAACAATTATCCGATTGACTTGAAATTTGAACTGAGTACTCTTGATATATTTACTCTACGATGACATAGGATATTTTTGATTGGATGAAAATTGACGATTTGGCATTGATACAGACGATCACTTTATAGGCAAGAAAACCGACTTTGTTCATAACTACGCCATTTTGTTAGATTTTGATATTTTTCGAAAATCCTACGTCATTTTACAGAAAATACCTTCCAGTTTAACGACATTTTTTCCTTTTTCGGTTTCAGCTACTCAATGCGCCGGAATCATGTCAGCAGTGGAGGAACTTTTTTTTAGCGCCTCCGAAGGCAGCGCATAAGTCGCTTGGATCTCCATATTTGTCTTTGAAAAAATTATGTAATATAGGTCAAGCATAGCCAAATATATTCTCAATTTTCCGAAACATTTAATCGAGTATTTTTCTTCCAAAAAATTCCCGAAAATCACCCAAATTTTCAGCATTCACACTCGTGGCCCCTTGAACATTTCCGTAAAAACGTGCGCGTCAGCCATTTGTTTTTAATACAATGACTGGATGATCGCGCGACTCCAAAGTGCACGTCTGATGAATTTACTGGTAAATTCAGCTGCCCGGTGCCCTTTTCAGGCGATGATGAAAAACACGTTGTCAGTTAATCGAATGTTGTTTATAGCTAGCCTGCAGTGTGAGTGGGGCCGAGGTAGATAAAAAGATAAGAGGGATGCGTGACGAACAATGGGGGCACATTTCCCACCCCATTATAGCGATTAATCGAAATTTCCGATGAGCCGTATACACGGGTTGACGTCAACGATGACGTCCGCACAGCCGGACAACGGATCCTCTCGACGTCCGCTGTGCATGTATCCGATACAGTAAACCTAATACCGCGGAGCTTGTACGGCTTGATACACGTACAGAGGAGACAAAATGGCAGCGATGCTCTACAGCGATCCACGTATATGCGGCATTGGTAATTGTGTTGCGACCGGTTGTCATGGATGGAACGTGTAGGGATGAATCGTACGAGCAACGTGGAAGCGAACGGTCAACGGTGAGCAACGTTCAAACTTCGGAGTGGCAGAGAACCCGGCGGGCTCGTGCCATTGGTGGTAGTTGAAAGTCATTACTGTAAATGGCCGGCATTAATGTTGCAAACTGATCGTAGATAAACAAGGTGCGCTCGCGTTTGCTCCGAGGAGTGAAAGATTTCACCCCCGAGGTGGGAACAACAGGAGCCATTAAATATTTTACAACTTTCCTGTCGTTTTAGCGAACCTCGGTGAAGCTTTGCAAAGGGATGGCGAAAAAGTCGTTAGAATGACGTGCTTTTAAAAAGTTAGTAAAAAATTGGGACAAGAGGAATTTCCTGCTATTTTAATGATACCTCGACAGCCTATATTCCTCGATGACAGGCACAATTTTTGATTTACTTGATTGTATCAGGTGTGCAAATAAGTTGTCGGCTTTTTTTCATGAAAATACCGTTTTATTTACTTGAGGGGCCAGTCCACTTTGAAAATTTCAAAAAATCGAATTTTTAACTGTTTTCAAAAGTACATACATTCAGAAATATTGTGTCAAAATTTTATGAAAATCCGAGCTCTCTAAGTATTTTTCTTTTACCTGTACGTCAGGACCTCATTTCGTCCACCTGAGCGTATAGCGCGCTCGGCCGACCCATCGGCTGAGCGCTTATAAAATCCAAACGCGTTTTTCTTGAAACAACGTTTTCAAAATCTAGCTCCATCGTATCTCTAAAACTAATAAATCGATTCTCTTCAAATTTGAATCACATATTGTAAACATGATTCGCAACAAGATGGCCCTCAATGGTTTTAAAATTTTGATTTTTACTCTTTTTGCGAAAAACTGCGAAAAAACGCGTTTTTTAAAACTTTTTTCGTTTTTCATCTGCCATTTTTTATTTTTTGATAAAACTTTATATCCGCGGGTCATTTTGTAGCTGGTGTCATACTGAATCTAATGGACTTTGATTTTTTTGTTTCAGACAAGCCGTTGCCGAGTTGTGATGGAGCTACCTAGCCCACCTATTTTTGAGGCATTACGTTGAACTCAGAGTTGTGAATGATGCATTATTTTAATAGTGCATTACTGTATAGATTACAAATGACAAAAGTAATGTGTACTGGTTGCATGATCCATTACAAATTTCAAAAGGTAATGTGTAATGGACGCATGTTCCATTACAAATTGAAAAAGTAATGTATGATTAATGAGTGCTTCATTACAAAATACAATTACAATAAGGTAATTCGTGGTGGAGAATATTCCATCACAAATAGAAAAATTGCCGTGCTCACGTTAGAAATTTGCACATTGGTATCTCATTATTTTATTTCGCTCATTGAAATTTGTTTTAAGTAAATTCGTTTTTCTTCTGCATAAAACTCGACAACACAAAAAAAAGGTTTATACTAGAATGTTGCACATTGCTTTCGCTTTGTTGTTTTACACTGGTAAAGCTATTTATACGAGAAAGTAGAGTTTCTCTATTTTACAAGCCAGATTCGTATCATCAAAAAAAAAAATAATTTTCAAATCAAAGTCATGATCTCCCATACTTTTATGTGCACTCTTTCAGAATCCGGGGTCAAAATTGAGTTTTGTCCATTAGAAAAATAAATATGGCCGTTAAAAAAAACCTCGTGTTACAATTATAACGACAGAAGCGAGAAAAAGATCGAGAGAGAAACAGAGAAGAGTGGCTAAGATGATGTTCGATATATCTCACGAATACGCAGAATAGGCGGAAGAAATTATTCTTAACACAATTATAAGTATTCTAATAAGATATACGTAACCTGGATAATAATAAAAGATGTAAATAATAATATAAGTAACATAACAAAAATGAATACAAGTTACTGAAGCAAAACATATCGCTTTATATAGTTTCTGAATGATATGCCCATTTTATTATTTCAGATAACTATATAGATCGTTTGAAATTTATCACTCCTTGAATGGATTGTCCAGTAAACCAAGCAGTTTCGATCTATTTGACTTTGAAGCGGAGTTTTATAAGTTTGCAACGCGCAATCTGTTACACGTTGCTTTTATAATCGATATCCATTATCAATTGATAACAATAATAGTAATTGCTCTTTGCATTTATTCGTGGTATATTACTTTTTCAATGCTCAATGAGGCACGCATTCATTACACATAACTTTTGATTTTTTAAAGAGGAAGCTTTGTGATAAAAAGAATTTGTTTTCCAGTTTTCAATGTTAACGCTCGAAAAATTCTTATATATATCAAAACTTCGAAAAATCATGCGAGACAATATATCATATCAGATGAATTTCAATATGCAGTTTTTTTTCATTATTTGTAACCAGCTTTTGCTTGCAACTTCGTCCATGTCTTTAAAAGTATCGACTTTCTCGTGTAGATAGCTTTGTCTGTGTAAAACAGCAAGGTGAAAGTAATGTGCGAACTTCTAATTTGAACGTTTTTCGTTTGGGTTATTGAGCTTCAAGCAAAAAAAAATGAATTAGCTTGAAAGAACTTTTAGTGAACGAAATTAAATAATAAGACAGCAACTTTTAGCAAATGTGCAAATTTCTAATGCAAGCACGGCAATTTTGCTATTTGTAATGGAATATTCTCCACTACAAATTACTTTTTATCAATTGTAATTTGTAATCGAACATGCATCCATTACAAATTACTTTTTGAAATTTGTAATGGAACGTGCATCCATTAGCCATTACTTATTGAAATTTGTAATGCATCATGCAAGTAATGTGTAATGACACATTGCTTTTTGAAATTCGTAATAGATCATGCAACCATTACACATTACTTTTTGAAATTTGTAATCGCACATGCATTCATTGCACTGAAAAAAAAAAATTCGTTCATCCAACCAAAATTTAGTTGGTTTAACAAAATGTATCTCTAAATACGTTCAACTTGATTTTTGATTGGCATAACAAACGTTTTGTTAATCTAAGTGATAGTTTTAGTGGTGTGAACTGTAGCTTATTTAGCATGTCTGAGAAACTGTTAAAACAACAAAATTTCGAGACAACAAAATGCATTTTGCACATTCAACCATTTCTTTTTCTCAGTGTGCACGTTACTTTTCTCATTTGTAATGAAACACAAGTCCATTACACATTACATTTGTAATTTGTAATGGAGAACTTATCCGATACACATTATTTAAAGTAATGAGTAAGGCATTATTTTTAAATGGCTATTTTCACAACTCTGGTTGAACTATAGTTGTTGTACTTAAAAATGAATAAAAATGAATTAAAAAATTGGTTTTTATGTATTTCAAGACTTTATTCATCAAGCCCAACAACTTTTATATTCACATCTTTTATAAAATCCTCAAAAAAAATCGCGAAAATAGCCTTTTTTTCGTGGCTCCAAAGTGGACTGGCCCCTTAAAATCAAGGTAGATTTTGATCGGGAAAGTAATCTCCGTTTGCTTTCCCAGATTTCCCCCGCCTGTCGGGCATACTGCGAATTTCCTGGCGGTAATAAGATGCTGCTTTTGAGTCGATAAAGTCGGTAATGGAATTTTTGAATTCATCGAACGTTTTGAAGTGGCTGTTAGCCAAATGATGTTGGAGCGATCGGGACAAGTGAAAATCCGATGAAGCCAAGCTTGGTAAATACGCCGGATGTGGCAAAACTTGCCAGCCCAACGAAGCTGAGGCGTCTTTGGCCCTTTTTGTTGTGTGTGGTTTGGCATTGCCATGCAGCAATATGACCGGCCTAGGTCCTTTACCTGTGTAAGGCCGTTTTGAATATTGCTGACCTTTTTTAAGGCGGTATTCCTCTCTGGAAACTTAAAAAAATCGTTTTTTCCCCCATATTGATATAGTGGGAACTTTCAAGAATATTTTCAGACCAACCGGACCCTGAAATTCTAACAACTAATTGGATGAATCATTTGTTATTAGCAATGACTTCAGCATGCTGTTTTTCAATAGAGAAATGACGTTTTCTTTGGAGAAGCTGTCATTTTTCGTATTTTTCGAAATTTCGAAAAGTGGATCGTGAACCCATAGCCAGTTGGATATATTTGAAGAATTTTTTTTTGTCTTCGTTTCAGATTACATTTGAGCCTGGTAGAGATACCGCCGTTTCGGGCCTCGCCGCTGGAGGACTGCAACGCCAACTGCAGCACCACGAACACTTTGAAAGATTTTCTTCCGAAAACATTACATTGTAACCACAAGCAGGTGTACAACATGCTGGAAAAAAATGAATTTATTCCAACCAATGGATTACTAGAAAAAAATGCATCATTCTGACCCTTCAAATTGGGATTTTAGAGAGGGATACCCCGTCAAACGACTGGCAATGCCTTGGTGGGTAACGTCTAATGTTAAGCTCCGATTGCGTTGGGCAAGGATCTTCGTCAAACACCTGCTCCAAATCCTTCAAATGTTTTGGTCGTCCTGCTCTCCCGTCATTCTCGAGGTCGAAATTTCCACTTCAAAATCTTTGAAACCACTTCCTCACTTCGCGTTATTGCAACTCATTTGGCTCACTGTGCTCACGGTGTATATTTTGAGGTTATGTTAAGTTGTTGGGTATTATATGACACCAGACCTGAAGGGATCATTTTTTCATTCAAATATTCAATACAGCTGTTCTTATTATCAATTGAAGGACTCGTTTGTGCACCTAATATTTTCAACCGAATCGCGAAACTCTCAAGGCCTCTGCGACATCCCTTTTGGTGAAAATAATCCGAGTAGTATTATTTATCGAGTAACAAATAATATGAAAATTGAGAACGAGCGATATTGAAGAAGTTCCCAAGTAAAAAGTGCGTAAAATTTATCGAAGGACAAGAAACACTTGTGGGAATTCACCACTCGAGAGATGTTACGAAGCCACCCCCGCACGATTTGTTCCCCTCGGTGTTGGCGAGAGTGGGTTTACGTTCCACCAGGGCTGTCTCTACGAAAAAAACTGATATGTTGAATGTTCGAATATATGATTTATATATGGACGATTCTGTATAACAGATCGTCTCATCCCTACTCCGCACTTCGAATATCCTTCGCAATGGATATTGCGCGATCAACAGGGCAAGAAAAGTACAAGAAGGGGGGAGTTCGGAGGGGACTTTAATTTCATAAAAATGAAATGGATAGCATAGCTGTGGATGTAGAAACAATATAATTGTGACATCGCATGTCAGGATCATGAAAACCGCAGAAGGTTGGCTGGTGATGTCCTTCACTGTGTGTGAGGACGCCAAAGAGTGGCTCTTGTCCACATACAAGTTTGCATATGTGATATATGGATGAAGGTATGCATGCACGCACACAAACATGAAAGAGAGCGAGAGAAAGAGAGAGAGAGAGAGAGAGAGAGAGAGAGAGGGAGGGAGGGAGGGAAGCAGCAAGAGAGAGGAATAGTGAATCGCTTTCAGATTGATTTACCGCTCTTGGCACGATTCACACGCCGGACGCAACCATTCCTGTGCGATCTGCGCCGTTTGCTCGTAACATATGTGTGTCATGAACCTCGCTTCTACTATTCATCATATCATATTCTTCGCAAGTAAGTTCATTTTAAAATAAATTCATTTCTGTATGCAGTTCGCAATTTTTTTAATCCGGAAAGGGGGCATTGTCGAGCTTAAGTATATGATTAACTAAGAGGTAGTGTTGTCTGAGCAACACGAAGGTAGGAGAGGCTAGTTTGAAAAAAAAGTAAACAATTTTTTTCGGATTTTTCGAAACAACGTTTTAAAAAATTGTATGAGAGAGCCGCTGGTTGGAAAGAACTTCGATAACGTTATGTTTTATCGGCATCATAATTTATTAGCTGAGAGCGAGAAAACTTTGTTTTCTGTATGACAACGCGTGTAGAATAAACCCTCCAAACCTCATTTCGATTACTTCTTGGATATTTTAAGAAAAATCCTCAAAAAGTATTATTCTTCGATGAACGACATAGATGATAGCCTTAATTCGCGATAAAACTCACAAGGAACATCACATAAGTGTCCGCCCTCGATTTAGTTGAAATTCATATATGTGATAAAGCATTGATATCTATTTAAAAACGTATTTTTTTTTTCGTATCGGGGGAAAAACGGTTTTAAGGGAGGAAACCACCACTCAAAGAAAGGCGTGTCGGGGGGTGATTCTGCAGTTTTACTCACAAGTAGTATACCGATCTCAAAGAATCAAAATCCAAAATTCTTCTATTGTAATGCGATGAAAAATCCACTATAGAAATATTGGGAAAAAAATTAAGGAGTAAGACGCCTGTCATTGAAAGGTGATTTCCCTCCGTAATACTGTTTTTTCGCCGATAAAAAAAATACGTGTCAGTTTTCAACGCTTTATCACATGTACGAGTTTCATCAAAATCGAAGAAAAATTTGCTGATTTTCATGATTTTTTTTAAAGGAAATATATATTCTCCACGTTTGAGACGCAGGGTGTTTTATTACTGCTTTTGGTTGTTGCATGTATATTAATATTAAAAAAATACGGAGGTATGACACGGTCTTCTGAACTGCATTTTTAAAACTGGTGTGACATAGAGACAAAAAACGAATCGACCGATTCTGACGAAATTTGGTATAAATCTTTCTAGCCTTATTATCTAAATCGTGGTCAGTAATATTTTGGAAAATAAAAAAAAAAGTATTTCTCATTGTAAAATGCAGCCATTTTTTTGGAAAATTCAATATTCTTGTTTCAAAGCGTACCATTTCATCAATTTTCAATATTTATCACTTTTTCTTAGTTCATATTCTGCGTATAAGTTTGAATGAAAGAAAAATTCTCGTTGGTTTTTTTTCAGATCACTCTCGTCGACGCTACGTGTCACACCGTCTGACAACTTCATTTAGAAGACCGTGCCATACCTCCGCAATTTTTAAAAATTAACAAAAAAAATCCATGTCGCTGTCAATGAATAAAACATACCCTAAGTCACAAAAATAGTGACGAAATCTTTCTTAAAAAAAAAATCATGAAAATCAGTAATTTTTTGCTCGCCTAACGGTCTCTCCCCCCTGAAGTGATGTTCCATGACAGTGCAAATTTCGATCGCAACTAGTCGATGTTCCAAAGCTGGCAGATATGAATTTCAAGCGTCTAGGACGAGTCTGAATAGCAACGTATTCCATTATGATCTGTATCGAGGGAACAAGGACAGAGGATCCTATCGGGAAATCAAACGCAACGGGTTCAGCACTGACAGCCACGAATGAGCATACAGGACTCGAAATATATCGAAGGGTATTCGCGACCCCTTGCGATTTCGATCGGAGTACATCGCATCCGCAGCAGTAGTTAACGATAATTGGGCACTTCCCTTGCGCATCGCATCGATTTCGACCTCTTGATTGAGGAAATGGGCGTTGGGCGGTGTCGGAACAAAAGGGATAGCGTGTGAAGAATACCGAGGCGAACAGCGTTATAGCAAATGTATGGAAAAGCGAGGAACGGAGAAGCGAGTGATGAGGCTAGAAGGGTTAAAAGTATTCGGATGGAAATGCACGTTCAGTCGCCTTTGTAAAATCGAACGGTCACTCTTTTGTTCGCTACGTCGATGCTCAAGTAGGTGGTCGCACAATGATGAATTTCCAATCTAATGCGTCAGGCGTTTTTATGAAATAGAGGAATGCCATTGATATAGTGTTTTTTCCTCACCTTTGTCGGGCTTTTAAAAAATTAGACGAAAATATATAAATTATCATTGTTATTTATTTACTCTAACGATTCGACTAATCAGAAAAAATGCTCTGTAACTTCGAAATCAAAATTTACTCAAGTCAACGATACAACTCTAATTTTTATTCGGGACTATGAAGATACCACATTAATGTTGTTTCGATGTTTTAGACATGTCCACGTTTCGAAGAATTCACCAAAATGTCACTATTCCAATAATTGTCCCTGCTTTCAAATAGGGATCCAATGGGTGATCGCATTGGATCACTGTACTAAAACATCACGCTCGTACATTGGACTATAACTATCAACCGTCTGAATGTTTTATTCGTACATGGCCACGACCATTGTGAAAAGGAAATGTTAACGACGTTTGCCATTGAAGGACGTTTATTTGGTAAGATCCAGACATTGTCGTAGGGATCCGATTCGAATCCTAAAGAATTCCCACATTATCGATCCGAATCCGATACAGTACTCTCATCGCATTCTGTACGTTCAATTTTCTAAACAAAATATATAGATATACAAAATGAGTGGATCTGAAAAGAGTAAATCTTATCTCAAAAAGTATAAACCGCTGTGAAAAATTATATCTTCAAAATCCATTTAAATCACATCACCGAAAATCCACTGTAATTAAAGTCTGTTATTTATTTTACTTCATCACCACACACATTCACGCCCACGGAGTGTGCAGGTTATGTTTCACCGCACCGAGTTTCTTCTT
Source organism: Ophion obscuratus (assembly GCA_964007375.1). Lineage (NCBI taxonomy): Eukaryota > Metazoa > Arthropoda > Insecta > Hymenoptera > Ichneumonidae > Ophion > Ophion obscuratus. The sequence continues at coordinate 7,471,679 of OZ023321.1, forward strand.
TTGACTTTTCACATACTTCCCATTCGAACGTGGTAAGAATTCAGAAACGGGGTTCAGTGGAAAACAGTATAGAATCCCATTGGATCCCTATATCCCTATCGAGATGTGAGTGCACTTGGGACTCCCCAACGGAATTGTACATGGAATCACAAAAGGACATTTTTTTGCAGATCCAACGAACTCCGGTTGAGAATTCACAAGAAAAAATTCTCAAACGATGTCAATCGAGAAATAGCGCGGAATCCACTTGGATTCCAACGTGGATTTCCTCCGTCCCTATTTAATTCCTATAGGCCTTTATCGTGAAACAGTGCAGAATCGAATTAGATCCCAACGAGGACTCCCAATGTGCGATGTGCCTAACGAATCCCCATAGAGATACGGCTGCATCTTGGAACTCCCAACAAATTCGTGCACGGTATCACGAAAGGATATTTATTTGTGACATCCAACAAATTCCGGTTGTGAACATCAAATTAAAAAATGCTCAAACGACGTGAATTGAAAAATAGCGCATAGACACGGGGTTCAGCGAAAGACAGTGCATAATCCAATTGGATGCCTATATCCCTATAGAGATGTGCGTGCATATTGGGACTCCCCAACGGAATTGTACATGGAATCACAAAAGGACATTTTTTTGAAGATCCAACGAACTCCGGTTGAGAATTCACAAGAAAAAAATCTCAAACGATGTCAATCGAGAAATAGCGCGAAATCCACTTTGTTTCCCCCCGTACCTATCTACTCCCTATAGGCGTTTATTGGGGAACAGTGCAGAATCCAATTGGATCCCAACGAGGACTCCCAATTTGCGATGTCCCTAACGAATCCCCATAGAGATACGGCTGCATCTTGGAAATTTGTATACGGTATCACGAAAGGATATTTTTTGTGACATCAAACAAATTCCGGTTGTGAACGTCATATTAAAAAATTCTCAAACGACGTGAATCGACAAATAGCGCAAAATCCGCTTGGATTCAAATGTGGGCTCCCCACGCGCGGCTATCAAACCTCCATAGGGATGAGGTAGAATCGGGGGACACTGAACAAATTTCCACCCAGTGATGTCGAAAATCAACATCAAACATGAACGTTCCCTCGTCAGTGTCGCGCAAGACAAAAGACCGCTGAAATTCAATATTGTTCGTCGACCTGAGCGTTAAGTCGGAGCAAAAATGCTAATCCAAAGATGAAGGCACGTCGACAGACGGGCGACGCATCGTACGATGCACGTGCTAAACACCAAGGGTGTTCATGGAAACACGGAAGGTGAATATAGCACCGTTATTAGGGTTTAGCATCAGGGCCACGACAGAGACGACTGATACCGACCTCGGGATATTTCGGGTCGTCACGCGTGACCCAGGGGCGTCCGGAACAGAGCGTTGAAACGCAACCCGAGCTGCAGACAGAATGCAGTGGAAAGAGTGAAGCTAGTGGTAACGGCCTAAACGAGAGCCTGGCGTTTGTCCTCGCGTGTTGTACATAGATATCTTCAACGCCGACGTTCCGGTCTTGGCACATATACATCTCGATTCGCGAGAAATTCGAAATAACGGAGAAGGCAGAATCTGCGATAACACGGAGGTAGGCGAGCTGGCAAGCGAAGGCGAGCGAGATACTTGTGATCCGATCGTTAGCTCACTGGCTAAATGCTAATTCGTGCTAATTCGCTACTCAATTGTCATTCCCCCTGAGAATGGCAATTCTTCGTTTAGTTTCGTTTTGTACAGATACGTGCAGTACGAGGCGATCCATGTGGAAGGACTCCGATATTGTAGGGGTCAAAAGTGTTAACGATGAGAAGAGTTGGGGAGATCGAGTTGGCTACCGGAAGCTTACACTAGTACAGCCGCCACAGCAGGAGAAAGAAGAATTCTGAGAGAGGAAAGAGAACCCAGCCTAGCACGTTTTTTCGACCTTGTCGTTGTCGTCGCCGCCAATCGTTATCGGAACTTCGTTAACCCGATGGGACAGAGCGAGAGGGTTTTGTTCTCAATGGCGTAGAACTCGACGACTTCTGAGTTGGGATGAGAAGAGGAGAGAAGAAAGAGGCAGAAGGAGGGTCAGAGCCTACATGGGGTAATTAAAAATATTGCAAGAGCTTAACGAGCACCCCCTCCCCCCTCTAACTTGCTCGCTCTTCCCCGATTTTACGGCACCTCTCTTCCTCTGCTATTTGTTGAACTGGTAAGCAAGGATGGATTAAAGTTGGTTCTGTGAAACACGCGTAACGCTCCCTCCAGCGGCTCCTACAGGAAAAGTAGCACTGCTCTCACTCTGTCTGTCTGTCTCTCTCTCTGTCTCTCTCTCTCTCTCTCTCTCTCTCTCTCTCTCTCTCTCTCTCTCTCTCTCTCTCTCTCTCTCTCTCTCTCTCTCTCTCTTCTCTTCGCCTCTCCTCACCCTCTCCCTAATTCGACGTTGTGGGGTGCTTCGTAGTGATTTCGCATTTACTCATTCCTTTGACTTTTGCCAACACACACGTGAGCCTTTTGTTATCACACATGTACACCTTAACTATACGTACAACTAACAATATATACGAAAAGGAAACAAATCGCGGTCTTATCACTGCTACTTGGGTATAAAGCGGATAACAACTTTTCTCTCACCCCACACCTCCTCAAATCCATTCTAGGTGGATACTTCCCGTCTCTCCTTCTTTCTCTTCATCTCCGTTGGTCGCCAATTCTCTCTCTCTCCCTCTCTCTCTCTCTCTCTCTCTCTCTCTCTGTCTCTCTCTCTCTCTTATTCTCTTTTTCCTAACAACCCCTACCAAACTCTTTCAATATCCACTGCCCCGGCGTTCGTCAATCTCTATTTTATCTCCCCACAGCAATCCCCTAGCTCATTCCGTCTCTCACTCTCTAAACGCTCTCTTTCACACTCGCTTACACACCAATTGTCCGCGGCGCTCACACTCAGCAACCCTCGACGGACCCCGTGTGCGGCAGCCCCGTACCTTTCCCACTCCCCCGACCAACCGCGGTCGACGAATGTGTCGATTAAACTTTCGATAACTGTTTGCATGAACAAACCCTTCTCGACAGCATGGTTATGTGCATGAATACGCGTGCCAACGAATTTCCATGTAGTACGTTGATGCAACACAAGCTCAAGTTGCATTTCCGCTCCCTCTCTTCCTTCTCGCCAACCAGTGATAAGAGCTGACAATTAACACGCGGCGAACAACGGAAGAACTCAACTCGCGCGTTCCAGCTACACGTTTCTCCAAACAAGACAAATCTCATTCCACATTTTTCACGTGACTGCTTTTCTTTCGCAAATGCTTGGAAATGTTGGGTTTTATTGGAATAGAGTTTGATGGAGACGAATGGGGTTTCAGTATATTGCGAAGTGTTGGTGGAGACAACCATTGCTATATTGAAGTAAGCGCATTCATTTTGATTGAATTGTATGACAATCGCAGAAATGGAACTGCATTTTAACTTGTGATGCTAACAGCTGGCGAAACTAATCATGACCAGTAGAGCATTGAAAACTATTAGATATGTATTTTTTGATCGGCGGAAAAACTGTTTTAAGAGGTGCAACTACTTCTTGGAGTGGAGCAGTTCAAGGGTCGATTTTGAAGTGTCACTCGCAAGTAGCCTACCCATTTCAGTGAAACAAAAATGGGAATTCTCTTGATGGAAAATGATGACAAATCTACTATGAGTCGGAAAGTAACACTAGCCTACACATGGTATATGCCGATAATACCCAAATTTATCTGAGGTGCCTAGCCTCGGATAATTCTACCGGCGAAACTCGATCTACCGATGTGTAGGTGATCGCCAAATATGCTAACACAAATGGTCTCCAGCTTAATATGCACTAATCCCAAGTAGCCGTACTCGGCAGCAGACTGTACCCTGGCCAGATTAACCTTGAACAATTACCGCCCATTGTCGTTAATGGCACTCTGATACCGTATATGAGAGATGTGCGCAATCTTGGGTTGATTGTCTCTTCTAATCTCTGTTGGTACAAACATATTGCCTTCATATCACGTAATTACCTCGCTCGTCTTTCCCATACTTGATTATTATTCACAGGTGTATAATGATGTGTCAGCCGAACTGAATATCAAGTTACAGGTACTTGTTAATCTTCAACCAGCGTAGATCCAATAGGAGCCCATCAACCACGAGTATGGTAGTACGAAGGCTCTATTCCATGGAGATCATGACATTTCATATTTTCAACAAAATCTCGGCTACTCGACCGAGACTTTTGACGTGTCGAAACATTTGCCACACGTTTCTCGACGTATTGTTATTGAAACCTTCGACATAACGCCTCATTCTACCACTACCTTCAGAAATTCATTTGCTCTTTCGCCTGAATACTTCGTTGTAGATTGTGTCGTGTACCTGGTGGCTGAAGTTTTGATTCGACGATAATTTCAAGGTTCATAAAAATGGCAAATATCAGGGGCATCAAACTCGGTAGAAATGTGGAGTCTATTGAGTTCCAGTAACAATAGATTCGAAAATCCCCATGCCACTTGCCTCAACACCTGCTTAACAAATGTTAACAAAACTCGGAAGAATGAGTCTAAATAGTTCTTATAAAGGTCGATACGGTCTTTGACATGTTTTTGTTTAATATTAACTTTCTTAATACCATCAATACGTTCGATTTTTCACGCTTTAACCCTATGACGGAGGACTTTCAATCTTCACTACATTTCTCGCTGGAATTTAAATACAAAGCACCCTTAAGATCATGTCATCTAAAATATTTGATATCAAACTTTTGTGAAACATTAGATACTGTTTCATTAAATATTGAACATTGCTTGCAACAGATCGTTAATCATGGAAAATATGCATCATAATTAATATGTGCTTATTAGAATAGACAATAAAACGCGTTGGTAGACAGCTATGATAAGTCGCACATTTTCGTATATTTTTATTTGTATATAGCGAATATAGTTAATAATGTATTACCAGCAATGTAATGGAGTGGAAAAGATAGTAGGAGAAAGAAAAGTATCAACAAATTTTTCGATGATTTTAGTTTAACTATTAAATACAGTAGGGGGAGAGAAAAAGAGAAAGAGAGAGAGGGAGAGAGTGGAGTAAAGACTTAAAGGAACACACTGGGCAAGACTCGTGTACGACAGCGACCGGGAACATGAACTGTCAAATATCCCTCGTCAAGCAAAGTACCAAATTCTTCCCAAACCAAGTTACTAACAAAGATTTAACTTATCTGTCTGCCTTCCATGTTGTTCAAACTCATGTATATGCTACAGCATTGAAAATGATTAGACGCGTGTTTTTTTATCGGCGGAAAAGCGGTTTTAAGGGGGGGGGGGACCACCTCTTGAAGAAAGACGTGTCGAGGGGAGATTTTGCAGTTTCACCGACAGCAGTCCACCGATCTGAATGAAACAAAAACAAAAATTCTTCTAACGTAAAATAAAAAAACGTGTCTAATAGTTTTCAACGGTTCATCACATATATGAGCTTCAACAAAATCGAAATGCTGACAATTGAGTGATGTTCCTTGTAAGCAATTCAAATCGATTGTTGCTTCATACGTTACCATTTATTTTGTCACAATCAGAAGAAACCATAACTAAGGGTGCTGAAAGTATATAAATAGGGGATAAAAAATGGTGATTGATAAACGATGGGGACTAGTGATGACGAATTAAAAAATACAATCAACTATTGACCTTGACGCGACGAAGATTAATTTGTTAAATAGGTAAACGGGAAAGAGACTATACGAGCAAATAGCATGCATAATGGAAGTGTTTCAATTAGTTGTGGGGTCAGATCCAGCAATCTCAAACTGCAGAGTGTCTATGGTGTACAGAGAAGGTAAGGAAAAGGTAAAGGGCGACGGTGGAGAAACTTTGCACAAAAGTGGTATACGTCCCGAGCTTTCCATTTCCACCAACGTCTCGGCCGCTGGACGGGAAGAGAGCCATTTCTGTGCCCATACCAATACACCTACGCACATGTTCACAGCTGCCCGAGTGAACGTAAATCTATAACTTTGTACAGAGTCAAGTGGGGCCGGTTGGTATGCTTGGATTAGCCAATAAATCAGAAGCGCAAAGGGTAAATTCATTAACCTTCAACGATAAATAACCACCGGGCAGCCGCGATGGTACTATGGACGAGGTAAAGGACACAATAGTTTTAGTATATTTATGCAAAGTTTTCAAGTTCCCTCCATGCTGCGATACAGAGACAAAGAGACAGGCTAAGAGAGAAACAGTGCTAAGGGATGGAGAAACAGCGCGACCATACAAACCGCTAGGCTCCTCGTCGACGGGTTTCCCGCAAGAGAAAGCGATAGAGAAACGTTATATACAGATTCGGTCCACGAGCTTTCCAATGCGTAGTACCGGGCTTTCTCGGTAGCACCAGAGCAGCGAGAGAAACGGCAGGTAGAACGAGAAAGATATGGAACAAAAGTGGAGCCGGGATGGGTAGAGGGAATGGAAAGAGACGCGGCGGGGTGAAGCGGGTCCACCATTGTGCTTCTACCGTGCCATTATAAAGCTCTGGCAGAGAGCACAATCTACGAGGGTATAAGCATCGAGACGACCGGTATTCTTCGTTTCGTTGTGTTATTACTACCTTTCGCGGCAACGGCATCGCTTCGTACCTTCCTTCAATGCGTTTTTCGGGTGTAAGTTAGATTGGGGCATGACGAACCTCCGATTATTGATAAAACATATAGATATCCAGCCAAATTATGGAAGAAGAGGCTTGCAGGTCTAAAGAGATCTACGGTAACTTGAGTTTGATCATGGTTTCCGGATCCAGGCAAACGGATAACTCACAATCAGAGAAGTTTTGACTGACAGATTCCGGTCGTAGAAAGCAACATCTAAGACCTCTTGACGAACCTCCGATTGTTGCTGAAAAATATATGTAATCGGCCACATTAGGGAAGAGTTGGCAGGTGCAAAGCCTACTACCAGAAAGCACAAAAGAGGGAGGGAATGGCTATAAATGTGGATATGATGTGAAATCTAGTCTCGATAATTTATCACGATGGTATGATGGTAGTAATGAAGACGCTACGGATTCTCATAGGGATGAGTATCCGAAAGAATATGAGCCCAGGGAAGATCTACAGTAGCTTGAGTTTGGTCATATTTTCCGGATCCAGGCAAATGGACAACTCACAATCAGAGGTATTTCGCCTGATAGATTGCCGTCTTACGAATCAACATCTAAGGCCTTTTGAGGAACCTCCGATAGTTGCTAAAACATATAGACATCCGGCTAAATTAGGGGAGAGAAGTTGGCAGGTGTAAACAGTAACATAAGAGAGTACAAAGAAAAGATAGAGAGAGGCTATACATCCGGGTGTGATGTGAAATCTAGTCTCGATCATTTATCACGATGGTATGCCGGTAGTAATAAAGATGGTACGTATTCTCATAGGGATGAGTGTCCGAAAGAATATGGACCCAGGGAAGATCTACAGTAGCTTGAGTTTGGTCATATTTTCCGGATCCAGGCAAATGGACAACTCACAGTCAGAGGTGTTTCACCTGATAGATTGCGGTCTTACGAATCACCATCTAAGGCCTTTTGAGGAACCTCCGATTGTTGCTAAAACATATAGATATCCGGCTAAATTGGAGAAGAGAAGTTGGCAGGTATATAGACTAGCATAAGAGAGTACAAAGCAAGAAGAGAGAGGCTATACATGTGCATATGATGTGAAATCTAGTCTCGATCATTTATCACGATGGTATGCCGGTAAAAATGAAGCTGGAACATTTTCTCATAGGGATGAGTATCCGAACGAATCTGGACCGAGGAGAGATCTTCGGTAGCTTGAGTTTGATCATATTTTCCGGATCGAGGCAAACGAACAAATCACAATCAGAAGAGTTTCGACTGACAGATTCCGGTCTTACCACGCAACATCTAAGGCCTCTTGGAGAGTTTTCCGCGGACCAGCTCAGTTTGGAATTACAGAGTTTGGAAAGTCCAGTCATCGAGTTCTCCCACCGAAGCCCAAAGTTTCTCGTTCCACCGACTCGAGGAGCCGCATGGCACCGTTGTGGCTTGCTCTGGTTGGGTTTTGTGTTCCTTATCTGTTCTTAGTCCCACGAGTACGTTGGAAAATAAGTCACCTCTGGGAGAGCTGGCGCAGTAGGGCAAGAGGTACAATACGCCGAGGGTTCCCCAAGTATCTCGGAGGGATCGTTTTGGACCACAGTAGCTTTAGATCCGCGTAGTCATGCAGCCAGCGTTACGATGCTTCCAATCTTCGTTTCAGATGTGATGCATACGTATACTTATAGTCTGGACACTCACCTCGATCTTTTCCAGACCCACCTTGGGTCTGCTGCCTCACAGTGACTTCACGGACCATCACAACGTGCAAATCCCACCATCACGATAAGGCCATCATGCGGGCTGTCGACAATAGGTAGAATCAACGGTCTCATCGGCGTCCAACTTTCTATTGTCACATTGCTCTTTGCACTCCATTTGCATACGCCGAGAAGTGATAAGTCGTAGCGTGTTTCTATAGAAAATTGCGAGAGGAAGAAGTTTGAAAGAAGAGTATGACAAATCGACTACGAGTTGGTCTGCGCGCATTACAGTTTAGTCTACAATTCATACTCGAGACTTGATGAACTCCACGAAGAGATTCATCGATCCGTACATGCCCGGGCCAAGGGTAGTTAAAAAATTAAACACCTGCCACTTCCTCCGTCTCTCTGTCTCCATGGCTGGTACTCGTGCTTTGCTCGTTCGTGCATACGCCGTATGTGCACTTTTCTCTCAAACTGAGTCTCTGCTTTCTCCGTAGATCCTGAACTTCTGCACTTATGCTCATTTCTCTTTTCGTTGTCGTCTGCACTTGCCAGCTTCACTCGTGCGGAAGTGACTTAGCCAGAGATGAATAGAAATTAGAGAGAGAGATAAAGAGAGGGAGGGAGGGAGAGAGAGAACTACAAAGAGACAAGGGTGACAAGAGTGTGTGTATGTGTTTTTTTATACAGTTCGTGATACTACGCCTTCACAATTCTAGGCGAACGAAATATATGCGAGGAAGAAAACAGCCATCGCGTTGAAGGGTGGCGATGATGTGGTTGCAGACGAAACGAGAAAAAGTACGGAAATCCCGAGCTTTTTCTACTTCCCTTTACGTATATTCATGTAGGCATTAAAAAAAGAGACTCAATCTCGACTCGTGATATTACCTGTATATCTGTAGGTACTATGCACGAGCTCGTGGTTATCTAAATCGGAATCTGGAAATCAATGTCGCATCTCACCCTTCGCTTGATTTTCAAATATATAAAACATAACTGTGTGCATCTGTTGAATGAGAAAGAGAAAGAGAGAGAGAGAGGGGGGGACAGAAAAGAAAAAAAGGGAACTCCAAGTGGATTCGAGATGCCTGGCGACAGCCTGTACGCCGGAAATCGAATGGAGAAACTTCGCTCCCGTCTCGTTGTCGTGTTACCCGGGTCGTATACTTCGAGAGTTAGCAGGCTCAGAAGAGTGAGTAGAAACTCACAATTTCCGTACACACATCTGCATACACGACTGCATGTATATGTGTAAATAATAATAAAACGTACGTGGATTCAGATGCACATGTAAGCCCATCATTTTTCATACTCAAACATGTGCGTGGGTGTGAGCATGCAGTATGGACGTGTGCACGTTTCATAGTAGTCTCGTTTCGTGTGTTGGAAAGCAGAGTGTCGTGCACTGAGAATCAGTCCCCTCGACGCGACTATCACTACAATTAAGTAAGGGGGTGCGCTCGGCCCATTCCTCTGCTGGCTATGCTCGTTCGGCATACTCTTGAGCTCGAATTGTTCGCTAAACTTCCTTATTAGTGTCACCTCGATGGGCCCATCGAAGATCGGCTGTTGGAATCGGCTCTCTCCTTATCTTCCTCCCTCGCCCTCTCGCCGGCATTCCCAATCTCTGCGCTTGCTATATTCAATAACAAAAACCCGATATCGAGCGCGTGCCCCGGCAACGATGAAGTGGGGTTTATTTTTATCACTACAGTCATTGTCAGTAGACTGCTTTTTGTAACGGCAGTAGCTAGACATTCGCAAGGGTACACGATAGAAAGGTGGAACAAAGAGTTTTGGACAGCGCTGAAAATGACTACAAGTCTTGGAGACATTGTGTCAACTTATCTACACTCAAGATGGGACACCACTGTGATGGGTCGAAAAATCGATTTTTCTTGCCTTTTCTGAAATTATACATATTTAAGAACATGCAATAAAATGGTTAAATAAAATGTGGAAAATTGACCAACGTACGATTTAGTGATAACAGGTAGCGCAACGATTTATGTACTGTAAACCTACATAATTATAGTCTAGGGCCCCAACTATCGTCAAGCTACCTCTTTGAACAAAATTGCATTGGCTCCGACTATTGACTCTTCCTTGACACACTGGGTCATTTTGACCCGGACGAATTTTAAATAATATGCTCACTTGCAAAAAATTGAAAGTTTTCAATAATTTTTTACAACAATTCAACTTTATATTTTCCGAATTTTAATTATGCAAGACACATAGAGAACAGTTTAAGTGAATCCCGCATTTTTTAAATGAGAACCGACCGTAGGGTTGTTGAGGGCAGATGGATGACGTACTATCCGGATCAAATTGACTCACAAGGAAACGTTGCGCGGTCGATCTCTCTAATTTCGATGAAATTTGGCATGCTTGTAAAATGGGTAAAAATAGGTGACACGTTTGTTTTTTATATCTGGGGAAACCGATTTTTAAGGGGTAAAACAACTATCGTCAAGCTACCTCTTTGAACAAAATTGCATTGGCTCCGACTATTGACTCTTCCTTGACACACTGGGTCATTTTGACCCGGACGAATTTTAAATAATATGCTCACTTGCAAAAAATTGAAAGTTTTCAATAATTTTTTACAACAATTCAACTTTATATTTTCCGAATTTTAATTATGCAAGACACATAGAGAACAGTTTAAGTGAATCCCGCATTTTTTAAATGAGAACCGACCGTAGGGTTGTTGAGGGCAGATGGATGACGTACTATCCGGATCAAATTGACTCACAAGGAAACGTTGCGCGGTCGATCTCTCTAATTTCGATGAAATTTGGCATGCTTGTAAAATGGGTAAAAATAGGTGACACGTTTGTTTTTTATATCTGGGGAAACCGATTTTTAAGGGGTAAAACAACTATCGTCAAGCTACCTCTTTGAACAAAATTGCATTGGCTCCGACTATTGACTCTTCCTTGACACACTGGGTCATTTTGACCCGGACGAATTTTAAATAATATGCTCACTTGCAAAAAATTGAAAGTTTTCAATAATTTTTTACAACAATTCAACTTTATATTTTCCGAATTTTAATTATGCAAGACACATAGAGAACAGTTTAAGTGAATCCCGCATTTTTTAAATGAGAACCGACCGTAGGGTTGTTGAGGGCAGATGGATGACGTACTATCCGGATCAAATTGACTCACAAGGAAACGTTGCGCGGTCGATCTCTCTAATTTCGATGAAATTTGGCATGCTTGTAAAATGGGTAAAAATAGGTGACACGTTTGTTTTTTATATCTGGGGAAACCGATTTTTAAGGGGTAAAACGCACCCTTGAAAATAGGGGTGTTTTTCGTTTTTCGTCGATAACGTGATCGTTCTCATCTCCAATGTATAGTACATGAATAAATAAATATTGTTGCAATTTGAAATTACTGCATATCTCGTACCGTTAGAACCTCATTGACGAAAAACGAAAAAAAAAATGGTGCGTTTCAACCCTTAAAAATCGGGTTCCGCAGATATAAAAAAATACGTATCGCCTATTTTTGTCCATTCTACAAGCACACCAAATTTAATCGAAATCAGAGAGATCGACCTCACAACCTTTCCTTGCCAGTGTGTCAAACCGTCGCCAAATGTAAGTGTGTTAAAGAAGGGTTAAATATATAAATCCGAGGTAAATATATAAAAGCGAGGTATTGAATATATAAATCTATTCTTTAGTGTTGCAATTTGAAATTTCTTCATATCTCGTACCATTAAAACCTTATCGACAAAAAACGAAAAACACCCCAATTTACGAGGGTGCGTTTCAACCCTTAAAAATCGGGTTCCGCAGATATAAAAAAATACGTGTCGCCTATTTTTGTCCATTCTACAAGCACGCCAAATTTAATCGAAATCGGAGAGATCGACCTCACAACCTTTCCTTGCCAGTGTGTCAAAGCCGTCGCCAAATGTAAGTGTGTCAAAGAAGGGTTAAATATATAAATCCGAGGTAAATATATGAAAGCGAAGTATTCGCTATACAAATCCATTCTTCAGTAGGAGAAACACAAATTTGGAACTTGACAAATGTGGACCATAATTGTGTAGTTTGACGGTATACCAAAACGTTTACTCGCATTTTTCTCGATGCCAGTTTTCTCGGCCTGGCCGGAATCATAACTAACTACAATTGTCTGATTTTCAATTTCAAAAAACCAACATTTTTAGCCCCCGATTTATAGCCCCCGATTATAAGTGCAAATTTTTCCAAAATTACACTTTTGTTCGAACACCCGCCATTCAGTGGATTTTTCATTTCGAAATACGGCTACAATGAGACCTACACTTATATGGATTATTAACCTTTTTTATTTTTACTTTCGAGACCAACCATTGTGAAGTTATCGATCCAGCCGTTCGACCACATTTTTCATTCAGAGGCTCTATTATACCTCAGTAACGTTGTTAATTTTTGATATTTGTAAAAAATAATTTACAGGAAATAAGTTCAATGTATGCTTAATAACATATATTTTTTTCGAAATCCCAAATAAATTTTCCAGTAGACAAAAAAAATCGTAAAAATGTCCTTTTTCGGCCCGTCACATTGGAGTCTTCCCTGACATTCAGCTGAGAACACTGCAGTGATGAAGCCGCGACGCGGGTTATTGTTTACATTTCTATTTTACCATGACATTGTTGAACGTTGAGCAGGGTTAGCGCTTCATATGTAGATCCCACAGGAAGAACCCTGCGGAAACTGATAGCACTGTTAGACCGGTTTACCTCGGATCTCACCGATATGGGGAAAGTCCTGTACAATACGTCCCGTTGGACGCAAAGTGCGCTCAGCCCCTCGCTATCGGTCGATGTTTTTGCAACGTCCAGGTGTTGGTCGTTCCAGGGGCTCGCGGGAGAAAAAGCCGGAGGCAACGGGGATGTGGCAGAGCGACGTAATGAATATATTTGCATATTTGGACAGTTACCGAAGCGGTACTCGTACAACGTATCCTGAGCGAGCGTACCGTGAAGGGTACATGGCCACACGGCCGCCGACTACGAAATATACAAGCATCTAGCCTGAGGGGGTGATGGCATATCCACGAAACCAGCCAACACGTCAGAGATAGGGAGAGGAAAAGAGAAACAGCGACGGGAGGGGAGGGAAAGAGGGTTTGGGCAACAAGAAAAGCTAGAGAGAGAGAGGGGAGGACTGAGGGAAAGCATTATTACCACCAACTAGCATAATGTATACAACACTAGGAAAAGAGACTTATCGATTAGTTTGGTCACTTTGATGAAGAGTCTCAATTCTCGTTCAACCCCCATTGATGCTGATCTCCGGGCTACTAGGTGGGCCATTTTCCAAAAATGTTTTTATTCGATAATATCACCTATTAGCTTTTCGCCAGCGGCTTCGCTTGCGTAGATTTATGTTGAAGGCTTCTTAATTAATTGTGCTCCTAAAATGTTTCATTAAGCAACACACAGAGTTATGTTGAAGAGCATTAATAATGACAAGGAAAGGTTGCGAGGTCGATCTCTCGGATTTCGATCAAATTTGGCATGCTTGGAGAATGGGTAAAAATAGAAGACACGTATTTTTTTGTCTGCGGAACCCGATTTTAAAGGGGTGAAACGCACCCTCCAAAATAGGGGTGTTATTCGTTTTTCGTCGATACCGTTATCGGTCTCATCTCCAATGTATAGTAAACAAACAAAATAAACATTGTTGCAATTTGAAATTTTTTCATATCTCGTACCGTTGTAACTTGATCAGCGAAAAGCACCCCAATCTTCGAGGGAGCGTTTCAACCCTTGAAAATCGCGTTCCGGCGATATAAAAAAATACGTGTCACCTGTTTTTATCCATTCTACAAGCATGCCATATTTCATCGAATTCGGAGGAATCGACCCCGCAACCTTTCCTTGTAACTTTCAAGTATATATGAACAGATATTTATTTTACCATACAAACTTTGCTACCCCCTTTTCCCCTTAAGGATTGAACTCTCAATAACGCTGACATTTCATTAATTGTGTCTAGGAGCAGTAATACAAGGTTGCATGTAAATTTGACCCCATTTTTTTAATTTTCCGTACAAATATTTCCACCCCCTCTCGTTTAGGGGTTGAATTTCGAAAAACGCTGGAATACGTGTTTTATTAATTGTGTTGAAGAGCTTTGCTACTAAGTTTCAAGTAAATCTGCTGACCAGATTTTTAAAAAATTTTAGCGCCATACTTCAAACATTAAACGCCTTTTTCTCGAAACACTGTTTTCAATGTCGGTGGACATGATATCTCGAGAACTACCTGATGGATTATTTCCGAATTTACAGAAGTTACGATAAGCAATATTTAAAGGCCGTTGACGATCTCACTTTTTAAAAATCGATCTTCATTTTTTTATCGTTACGTAAAAACGGGGACGTTTTTCATAGATTTTGTATGCTCGAGTTTCGATTCGTCGCCACATTGTTAAAAAAAAAGATTTTTTTAATCAACGATCGTCAACGACTCGTATTTATTGTTAACTTGAATAACCAGTTTGGTTTTCAGATTTCGGATGGACCGTTAAAGCTCGAGAGTGTCCACCGCCAAACATCGTGAAAAAACGGCGTCATCTACCGGTGGGTTTTTATTGTTTTCTGGATTTTTTGGTGATTTTTTAGCATTGAAAGAATTTTTTTAAATATATGTTTATTGAGGTAGACTGAGTAAAAGGGGTCTGAGTTAGCTGGATATCACACGCAACTAACGTTACCCCTACTCTACTGCCACTGTGTTGTAGTAGAGTGGGGGGAGCTGCGACACGCTGAATGCCTCTGATCGGTTGAAAAATGTCTTCTCCCCACCGAATTCTAATCATGTTATTAATTTTAAACATTGTATTATCTCAATGTATCAATATTTTTTAAAAATAACAAAAACCAACCCATATTATTGACATGTACCTGTTTTTTATTACCCGAAAAGTCTGATTACATGTTCAATGCCATGAAATAGTTGCACATTGTGTGATATCTGTACATTTTTTAAGGGCCTCGATATATGTACCTTTGTGTTTAAAAAAAGGGTTTATTTTTGATAATTTTGGTATACAGTGGATATACTGGAGAAACTACCTCCGCCGGAAGTAGTCTCTCCACCGGAAGTACTACTAATTCCGTACATAATTGCTACCTTGCAAGCTCAATAACAAAAATCCACTAAATCGTAATATTTCCACTCCAAGGGTTGAAAAATATCTTAAAATTAGTGCGAAGAGATGCTGCCAGGCCTACACCCTCAAAAGGCTCCATTCACCGGGCGATCCCAAATACGAGGACCCACGTCTTTTCTGCGCAGTTTATACTTTCCCTTTCTTGTCTCCACGTCATCGCATAGTCCGTGTCGATAGGCATTTTTTTTATCTCACTTTTCCTGGCAACCCGAGGCCTCACACCGTTCGGAAACTCACGTACAATGGAGGCGTGTGTGATCGTCGTACAACGAGTATAGATAGGGTATCCTCAGACCTATATAGACGTATACATAGTCAAATGTAAGGCCAGGGCCGTTGGCATTGTGACACTAGCGGGGTGCGAGTGAGATCCGTGGGGGTTGAGGGTGCAGCCATGGCTTTCAGACTTTAAAAGTTCGGTAATTGTCGAGGACACGTCTGCTCGGTAAAATTGAGCCTCGACCGCATCAGCCTTTGTGGTCTCGGGTCCTTCTCAGTGGTGGAGCCACCCCCACCCTCCCCTGTCGTCTCCCAGCCCTTCCCTCCGTTGCATCCCTTCGCCGTTCCTCAGCCACTATCAGCATACCGTATGGAGGCCCATTTAGCTCACGAGAGCGGGACGACGATGTTACCGAATATCCCCCTGTCTCGCACCTTCTGTTACTGTAGCAGAGAGATGGAGTCTCCGGTCTGTAAAAGTCAGCATATTTCAACGAGCGGCGAAACTGCCACCCTTCAACAATTTCTATATATGTACGTATAGACGCCGAATATATATTTCCTCTTAATTTCTCGAGCGTTAACCGCACGAGACCCTCGCTGTGTTTTACTCTCCTATGCTCGTTTCGCCGGAGCTCGTGTTTTACCCCGGACAACTATATGACTCGAGTTGAACGGATAAGCTTGCGCGATCCTCGCGATTCGTGATGCCATGTCCCAACCAACGCTTTATAGCTATCGTGTCAAATTTTTTTTAATGAAAATTTGACAGTATTCTCGCATGTGTTGAGCACCAACACTTTTGGCAATTGTGCGTGTGTGTGGTTGTTGCACGAGGCAGCGAGTTTGCAAATGACACGGAGATCAGATTGCGAGCGGGCTTATGTGGATGAACTGCCCCCCCTTTCCACCCTCATCGCCACCCCCATTGTCAATGGACGTAGTTCTGGACGCCCTCCCTTGGACGCTGCAAGCTTGGAACTATGATAAAGGGCCGCGTGTGCATGCGAAAGAGAGAGAGAGAGAGAGAGAGATGTATTTCGTACTTTGGAATGTAAAACCTCCCTAAGAGTACCGTGCACATTTTTACACAAGTGTCTATGCTTGTAGGAAATACAAGTTCGCTGTAAAATTTGTGTGATGCTTTTCTAACCTATGTAAGCAATGATCTTACAAGGAAAGGTTGCGAGGTCGATCGCTCCGATTTCGATTAAATTTGGCATGCTTGTAGAATGGGTAAAAATAGGCGACACGTATTTTTTTATATCTGCGAAACCCGATTTTTAAGGGGTGAAATGCACCCTCGAAAATAGGGTTTTTTTTCGTTTTTCGTCGATAACGTTATCGTTCTCATCTCCAATGTATAGTACAGGAACAAATAAACATTATTGCAATTTGAATTTTTTTCATATCTCGTACTGTTAAAATGTTATCGACGAAAAACGAAAAACACCCCAATTTTAGAGGGTGCATTTCAACCCTTAAAAATCGGGTTCGGCAGATATAAAAAAATACGTATCGCCTATTTTGGCTGATTCAACAAGCATGCCAAATTTCATAGAAATCGGAGAGATCGACCTCGCCTTGTTAGTTTATATCTTGTAATGAACATCACTTAAGTGTTCGCCGCCGATTTTGTTGAAACTCATATATATGATAAAGCATTGAAAACTATTAGACACGTATTTTTTCTATCTGCGGAAAAACGACTTTAAGGGGAGAAACGACCCTTCAAAGAAAGGAGCGTCACCCCTTAATTTAATTTGTTTTCAATTATTCTGAGTACATTTTTCATCTCTTTACATTAGAAGAATTTTGGTTTTTGGGTAATTTAGGTCGGTGGACTGCTTGTGGGTGAAACCGCAAAACCACCCCTCGACACACCTTTCTTTGAGGGGTGGTTTCCCTCCTTAAAGTCGTTTTTCTGCAGATAAAAAAATAAGCGTCTAATAGTTTTCAACGCTTTGTCACGTATATGAGTTTCAACTAAATGGACGGCGGACACAGTAAGTGATGTTCCTTGTTAGTTATAAAATAATAACAGTTTTAGAATCGATAATAATAATAATAATAATAGTGAATATGAAAAAATAACAATAATAATAAAGAATTATTTAGACATACTTAGAGTTTACTTATCAGAAAGATTTCAAGAGAGAGAGAGAGAGAGAGAGAGAGAGAGAGAGAGAGAGAGAGAGAGAGAGAGAGAGAGAGAGAGACAGAGAGAGAGAAATAATACATGCAGCGAAAGAAATGCAGGAATGCAATGATGCTTCTATATCTATATACTACACGGGAAATGCACATACCGTCTACGCGAGGGCCAGCCAGTAAAGCACTCAGACCGCTTGCGCCACGCTTGAATCTACGTAAATTAAAACTCTAATTCGACCGGACAATATTCAATTACGAAACTCGAGCGAAAATTAATTCCTAGCTTTTACCTCTGAATTCTCCTGTATATTCGTTTCTCTTTTTTGTGTATAGTTCTTTCTTTTTCACTCCTCAAATTGTACGCATCAAGTCACAGGTGCAGAGACTTCATCAATTGACAGGTTTTGCAGGTTTTGTTTCCTTCTCTTTTGTCTACCTATAAGTGCATGTTTCCTGTGACATATATATGAATGGTGGAGCACCCTATGGCACCTTTCACCACTTTATCTTTGATAAAGTTGCAATTATCACTTATGTAAAGCGCCTTAACGGGTTACATCTGCCTCGTGGCCGGAAAAATAGGAATGTTCGTGATTTTTTTCTGGAACAATGCGTGCAGGTTTTAAAGTTTTTTTTTTAAATATTAAAACGTATGGTTCAAGTATCTTTTGCAATTTTTGTATTGAAAAGTATTCATAAATGTGGGAGACATAATAGTATGTGCAGGACGCTGTTTGAAAATCGTCCTTCGCGTTGGCACTTTTTTTCATGATATCATTTAGTGCTCGGACAAAGAATAAAATATTGATTTTTTTTTAAATCGCCGCATTTCAAAGTGAAAGTATCGATTTTCGATGGAAGAACGCTCGATTTTCATTGATAAAATAAACTGTGCATGAAAATAAAATATTTCTGCGTTCAAGCACTGCCTTTTAATGTTTAAAAGAAGCTTGTAAAATGCGAAGTTGATCGGTGCAGTAATTTTTTGGATATCGTGGTCACTGATCTCAAAAAATGCATTTTGAGTAAAACGTTCAAAGTTCAAACGTTCAGTCTTCAAAGTTCGCCGGTTCGCGGAACCCACCCACAAACGCCCTTAACCCCCTCAATTTTGAATGGACCGACTTGACATTTTCAGATATTATTTTTAAACTGTTATTTTTTTCGAGAATCCGTCTAAAATCAAAAATCGATGTTTGCAAAAATTTGAACTAGTCGTAAGCCCCCAATATGAAATGGATTTCGTTTGGTTTTCTGTCAGAAGGGAAGTCATTCTTGGTATAAAAAGTCACTTTTTGCAGAATCGTTTTAGTAAGTATTGATTCGCATCGCGCCCATGCATACATGGAGACAAGTGCATGTTGCATAATGTGTTGTCGAGTTCATCTGGGTATTGTATCGTCGAAGAAACGGACTTGGCATTTATTCTGCTAGATTTAAGGGGCTATACCAGTGTGAACGCTGAAAATTTGGGTGATTTTCCGTATTTTTTTGGAAGAAAGGTACTCAATTAAATGTTTCGGAAAATTAAGAATATATTTGGCTATATTTGATCTATGCTACATAATTTTTTCATAGAAAAATATTGAGATCGAAGCGACTTATGCGCTGCCTTCAGGAGTGTCAAAAAAAGTTCCTTCACGCTGACATGATTCCGGCCGATTGAGTAGCTGAAACCGAAAAAGGAAAAAAATGTCGTTAAACTGGAATGTTTTTCCTGTACAATAACGTAGGATTTTCGAAAAATATTCAAATCTAACAAAATGGTGTAGTTATGAAAAAAACTCTGTTTTCTTGCCTATAAAATGGTCGTTTTTTTCAATGCCAAATCGTCAATCTTCATCCAATCAAACATATCCTACGTCATTGTAGAGTAAATATATTCAAGAGTACTCAGTTCAAATTTCAAGTCAATCGGATGATTGCTCTTTGAGTTACAATGTCAGCAAATTTGAAAAATCTCATTTCGAGAAAAACGCGTTTTAAGATTTAACTATCGATTTTTCCAAGATAAAATGGTATTTACCATAAAAACTGCTAATCAGCTATACCGGTCGAAAAAGGAACAAAAAAATAGATTTTTTAAAAGTGCCACATTGATGTAGCCCCTTAACTCCATATTGACGTAATTATCAAATACTACCGATGTTTGTGCATTATTCACTTCGGCACCTTCAAGAGTGGGAATTGTTTTTTGGTTTTCATGGTTTTTTTTTAAACGAAAGTTTTCTTCGCAATTTTTTAGACTAAGGGTATGTTTTATTACTACTTTTGGCTGTTGCATGATTTTTTTTATTAATCTTTAAAAATAGCAGACGTATGACACGGTCTTCTAAACTGCATTTTCAAAACTGGCTTGACGTATAGCTAAAAAACTTATCGACCGATTCCGTTGCAATTTGGTATAAATCTTTCTAACCTCATTACCTACAACATAACCCTAAATATTTGTAAAAATAAAAATAAGCAAGTACTTTTTTATTGCAAAATGTAGTTATTTTTTTCGGAAAATTTAATCTTTTTGTTTCAAAGCGTGCCATACCTCAACCATTGTCAAAACCTCACAAAGCTCACTGTTTCTTGGTTCATATTCCGCATATGAGTGTTAATGAAAGAAAAACCTCCACCCTTTCTTTTTCGGATAAATCCCGCCAACGCTACGTGTCACGCCGTCTGGCAACATCCGACGCAACCCATTTAGAAGACCGTGCCATACCTCAACCATTGTCAAAAACCAATTTAAAAAATACCATGTAACAACCAAAAGTAATAATGAAACCTACCCCAAGTCTCAAAACTATTAAAGAAATATTTCCCTAAAAAAAAATTTTATTAAGATCACCATTTTGGAATTGGAAATGATGAAAATCAGCAAAAAAAATCGTCATGTACTGCGTCGCCTCCATTCTTCCGTTTCCCGAAATTATTGCAATTTCTCCCCCAAAATGATTGCAATTTTGCCCCTAGTCCCGGCACATTCCTCCGCACAACGAAACATCGATATAGCAATCACGAATCCAGAACCACATGGATAACGAGTATTGAATTATTCACTTCGGCACTTCGCAATGCCTGCGAGTGAGCGTCGTGTTTTCGCTCTCGGCGTTGCATTGCACAGGCATTCGCACACGAATGCACTCGAGTCATCGTCGATTTAATTGGTCAGTACGTGTGTTCGGGAACGATGGTGGAGCAAACTACCACGTGAAAGCAAAGCTGGAGAACGAGGGTGAAGGAGCAAGTGAGAGAAGGCATCGCAACAAGAGAAAGGAGCGAAAAAGGGTAGCGTTCACCAACGTTAAACCCACGTCCATGGTAGAATGTTAAGAATGCCCCCCCCCCCCCATCTCCCGCTTACTCACCCAGCCACCAACTCACTCAGTCGCTGTCGCTCTGCAGCCCCAGGCTGAGGCAGCTTGCGCAGTGTCACTTACACGTCGAAAGCCAAAGAGAAGAAAAGTAGACAGCCTTATTGCCTGTTATCGGTGACCATTCGGCTATGAAATGCCTTCAATCAAATCAACGGGGAATCACGAAAATTCCCGGAGAATTTAATCAGAACGTGAGAGCAGCCTGGCATCGTGTCTTCCAAGACTAGACACGGCTACATTGGACAACGAGTAAGAGCACGCTGTGTTCAAAACCACCCTGGCTTCGGTCGAAACGTGGACCAAATTCACCTAATACATATACGTACGTATACGTGTTTGGGTTTGTTTGGGTGTGGGCATATGGAGGTCTCGGAGCTCCCTCGCGCATTGGACAAAACCCCGATAAGACACCACGATGGGACAAGAATTTTTCGTCTTGGTGTTTTGGCTCGCCGGTCACGTGCCTGGTTCCACCGACTAGACCATAACTTCCGTACCCTCCGCAAGAGTGCGCCTTGACGGCACATCGCGTTCTTCGAGTCTCTGCGTTTTTATTTTATTTTTCCTACGTACCGATTTGGCGCTCTTTCGTTTTCCGGTATGGCTGCCAATGCTACAAATAGAAAGAAGGTCAAACGGAATACTGGTTCCGTCTACTGATCGGAACAAATTCGTGACCCTATCCGATTGGCCATCGTCGATTGACCTGTTTCCCTTTTTTTTTTTTTGCCAATTTTTACCTCTCACTGAGCTTTTGTTCATTCGTGGTCCTTGCTGCTTTCTTATTATTGCGAGATGTATTCGGCCATCTTTCGGTTGACTTTTTGGGGCTTGGAAAGGCTGGTGGGTGCCTTCACAAATACTCAATCGATCTTGACGACGAGCAATTTCCTTTGTTATGAATGATTTATGAGCCCAATCGCGTTGAGACTTCGTGAGAACACTTCAGCATCAATTTGTATAATGATCAGCTGGGTGAAGGGTGGAAATTCGAGGACGCGTTTTTCCGATGCAATTCCGAGACAAAATGAAGATCCGGCTGGAGGAACAGGTGCAGGTGTATCGGAAGATCAAAGCCTTTGGGGCTGGCGCAAAGTGTACTACACATCTGTGAACGGAGCAGGGTACCTTCTCCGGGCACAAAAGATACCTTTGATTAGGTGCCAAGGGAGATTTGAAGGGTGGAAGGAAGATTGTAAGAGAGAGAGAGAGAGAGAGAGAGAGAGAGAGGAAAAAAGGGACAACGAGAGCATCAACAAAAGGGCGTAGGATCCGTGGACAAATCGAATGCTCGGGATCGTTGACAAGGCACAAACTGTGTCGTCAGTGGTGCTTTGGCACTTAATCTAATTCTAAAACGAGAAAATCCATTTCGTAAATATTTTTTTATTTTATTTTCAACAAGCTTTTGTTTGCTGTACTAAAAAGTAGAAAATAACTTTTTTTACCAACGCATCTATATGTGACTATAAATAAAAGCTTGGGGCGCGCAAATTTTTTAATGTTTAATCAATTTGATCAATTCAGATTCAGTAACCGCATTTAATTTGGTACGGTAGTAACTAGAGAAATTAATATCACGGGTTTATACACAGTTTCAGGATTTTTATTTAAGGGGAACGGACACGGTAGAATTTTCCAAAAATCGATTTTTTTTCGCTAAAACGGTGCTTTATCATCATAAGAATAAGTTATTATTCGATTTATAGCAAAACATTTTTTTCACCGACTTTTAGCGTATAACGTAAGCCCACCTCTGGCACGGCCATTGACACCTGAACTTTAAACGCGTTTTTCTCGAAACAGCTTTTTTCCAATTGTTGTGACAAATAAAGTTAACAATTTTCACTCAAATTATTTCAAATTTAAACGTTGTGTTCCTAATTGCATTTCGCAGAGAAGTACGTACGGAATTTCTGATTAATCGAAAACTTTTCATTTTATAAGCAATTTTATACGAAATTTTTCACTGAAAATTCAAATACCTACAACTTTTGAATAAAACAATATTTTTTAAATTCCGTACGTACTTCTCCAGGTATTCCAATGTAGATTGACGAGAATTTTGGTTTTTGTTATAGGTAAAAAATTGTGGATGCTAAATGTCACGTCGCGGAGTGCCTAAAAAAAAGATAAAAACAATATTAGTAGTCGGCCATTTAGTACACCGAAAAAAATATATATATTTTTTCTAACAGCTTGATATTCATACCAAATAGATGTGTAATTAATTTGACGAGCGAATCAGTTTTTCATACGAGAAAAATTGTTAAATTCGCGCATGATTTTATACCCGTTACTGTGTGCCTAACCCCTTAAGGAATCTAAAGTTGTTTTACAGTAAATTAAATACAGTTGATATGTTAACGGATGTATGTAAATTAAAGATTACATGTCTAAATTTTGAGCGCTTCAAGCTTTTATTTATGGTCACATATAGGTGACTTGGTAAAAAAAAATTCGACTTCTTAGTACATTAAGGGGTCTTCTCACTTAAGATGCTAAAAAAGGTTGTTTTCATGATTTTTTTTTATAGGTTTAGATTACAGATATCGATATAAAAGTTGTTACACTTAAAAAATACCCTTACGAAGTACATTTAATTTTTTTTAATGTATTTATGTAATCCAAACAAACTTTAAACGCGTTTTTCTCGAAACAACATCGATCGACGGCTTATTGATAAAATCTTCGAAACAACTGAACCGATCCTTATGAAATTTTAACCACATATTCAATACAACTATAGGTATAGAGCAGATTAGGGATTTTAAAAATTTTGATATTTTCTTTTTTGCCAAAAAAGGTATAAAAACACTTTTTTGTTGTTGGTTTTTCGAAAAATATCCGCCATTTAATTATTTTTGCATATTTAAAAAATCGTCTGATCTGCGCTATAGCCATTAACATACTGAATCTAAAACCGTTTGATTTTCTTCTGTTTCGGATAATCCATCTCCAAGATTTCATCAATAGCGCAAACCTACAATTTTTGTGGGACATTTTTTTAACTACCATTTTCGTATATAAATAGTGACTTAAATCAAGAATTTTTTTATGTATTTCGAAAGTGCATTCATTAAGTGTAACAACTTTTATATAAATATCTATAATATGAAGCTATCAAAAAAAAATAATTAAAATACCCTTTTTTAGTGTCAAAAGTGAGAAGACCCCTTAAAAAGGTGGTCATTTTTTGAAAATAAAATGTCGCCGGGTATTCATAAAGGATGTAGTTTTTTATACGAGTACGGTTGGATCTACGTCATTTTTTAGTTATCAATAAATGTCTACGTTCCTTTCGTTTTTCACCGAATGCCCAAGTTTCTTTCTTGTTTCGCTAGCTTCTTATTTTTCACAAATTACAATCGTAGTTTCTCATTCACCTGTGAGTCCAGTGATTAATCGCTGGCGTTCGTTCGTTAAACTTATTTGCACCGTGGCCCGTGGGTGTTCGAATCCTTCTGAAATCCGTACTAAGTTTTTTTCAAACTCGTAAACGACCAAGTTTAATTTCGAAATTCCCGATAAAATTTATCGCGACGTGAACTTTTTATAACAACGATATTTCCAGCAGGTGATTCGAGGAAAGTTTTGGCCGCGACGCAAGTCGACACTTTCTTGAAATTCATTTGCAAATGCGATAGCAAAAAAGTGCCGAGGGTGGGCGGAACGAAGAAACTATTTTTCTTGATTTTTTTTTCAACGTACCTACTCGATGAATAATGTTCTAGGACTTCATAAATATCTCAACACTTTCGGTTCGACTGGAAGCAGGAAAAAAATTAAACTTTATTACTCGCAGTTGCATCGTCTCCGTACTTTCGTACTTTTCGCGTTCACAAGTTTTAACGATGTCCATTATGGAGAGTCAAAAAGTTTTATCCATCAAGTCGATACATGCGTATCGCTCAGTACAATTACCTTCAATTATTACTGTCCTTGCAAAATTCTCGGAACAACAAAATCGTCATCGAATTTTCAAGGCATCCGATTGTCAATTATTGATTTTTCAATTGCTTCAGCCAGTTGTGTTTATGACATTCCGTCATACGGAAGAAGACATGGATAATTTTTAAAAAATTCTGCAGGAAGTGAAATGCTTGGAGGCGGTTGGGAACGTCGGAAGTCAAGCAGGTAATGTATCCAGTTAAAAGTTTTTGCAGCTTCTTGAGAGCTGTGTAGGTAAAAGATTGGGCACTGTAGTTACGGAAGGGTATAGGGGGTTTGCTGTGGAGTACAGTCTCTACATTGGCGGAAAACTTTTTCTTCGGTATGCATCTTCTATATATATATATATATATAGAAAAAGTATCTTTTGAGCCCTATATTTTGATACCATGTTGACTATCGGTACACCTAGTTGTTCTGAGGACAACTTAATTTTTTATACATCGCCGAATATACGGACAGAATGGTCCTGAATATGATCTTTGAAAAAATATATTTAGTAGGGTAATTAAAATGAAAATCGAGTATTTTTATTACCCTAATCGGTAGTTGCAGTGAGGTAAAAGAATAGTCTTGTTAAAATATGAGCCCTTAATATTCATATTCAGAGCTTCCTCATCGCGATTTTCTATTTCCCATGCTAATAACATGGAGTAAAAGTAACTGTATAAAAATCAGCGTCTTTTTATTCATGTTTTTGTTTAATATAACAATGAATTTCATGGAAATAGCAACTTTTTTCCAAAACATGAACTTGTTAACTATTAAACTATTACATTTTTTAATTATTCAATTACATGGTTAATATAAAATAAAATTATCTACAAAAAACATCCTATAACATTTTGTGATAAGTCTAATACCTTCGCCCGAAAACTGAACGAGTATGGAAATTTACTATAAATTAAACTTTGACCTTGAATAACTTTCGACAAAGTAGATTTATCATAAAACGACAAAAGACCTTTTTTGTGGAAAGTTCAATTCTGCACAAAAAATGTATTCTGGACATTGTTGTACATTAACCCGTTGGCAAGTTATAGAGTTCAAAAGTAGCGAGTGAAGTTTTCTCCACGTTATTAGCATGGGAAATAGAAAATCGCGATGAGGAACCTCTAAATATTAATATTACGAGCTCATATTTTAACAAGCGTCTTATTTCAACTTACTGTAACTACTGAATAGGAAAATTAAACAAAATTCACGTGATTTGGTTGTGGGACATCGTTGAATTCTAATGTCGTCAATAAATACATAACTCAAGCACCGCAGAAACAAAGGAGTCAATTAACGGGAACGACGACAATGAAGATTGCGTATTTATTATTCATAGAGTCTATAAAGTTGGCGCAAAGCTATTTAGATGAGGCCGTCGTGGGCGTCTTCCTCTTGGCTTCCAATATTCTACCATTCGAATAATGGAATGCGTTGACATGTGAAAAAAATATCGTGCAAATGTCATTCCACTGCTTGCCACGATTGCATTCATCATGCGAACGCTATCACAGGATAGAATTCAAACTGAAACAACTGGAAATCCGGCTCAAAGACTTCCGGCCTCTATCTCATCATAATCTCAACCCTACATATTTATTCTTTATCTCAATCCTCGACAATTTATCATTTTTTCTCCATTTTTTACCCTTGTGACTAATCCCACCAGTGGAGAAAATATGGTGCAGACATTTCTGTAAGCTATTTACTTCAGCGTTTTCCCATCGATTTTCCACCGAGGCAGTCGATTATGGCTTCTGATTGCATTTCCGGATTAACTCTCTCGCGACCGAGATAAATTCGTTGGAACGAGGAAAGATTATTTCCAACATACTTGCACCAACGTTAATCTGTGTCTCGCTTTCTATGATTCGTATGTACATAGCAATATATAGCCAGCTTTCTCCAGCAATGTATCATTGCCCGAATAATTCCATCAGACAGAGTTACCATCGCGAATTTTGCAACGGATGTGAATCGTCTTCAGCGTTGCACTCACGATTTTCAATTCGTCGCTTGGAGCATTATAAATTAATAACAAACATTATCTGCAGTTAATTTCACATTTAAAAAAGTTGCTTTGACGGTCGTAGGTGGAAAGGGTAACAGGAACATTCGGGGATAGTCAGACTCGAATTTAATGAAGTTCTGTCAAAAAATGCCCCGAGCAGTATGCTGGATGGTTTCATTGAAACCCGCTGTCCGGCTGTAGCTCTCTCTAGGTGTTTTATACTTTCGTACGGACAGACGTCACCTACATGACCTTGAAGAGTGACTCTGTACCGAGAACTGCCAGCCAAAAGACGCCATATTTAGTTGAGACACGTGCCTCCAACAAGCAGGTCAAAAATGGATTACGACAAGTTATTTTTCCGATGTGTAGTCCGGCACCAAAGTGGTGATTTCAGTGTGAAAGGCGAAAAATTGTTAGAACAGCTAAGAATGTTTGGAGATGCCTGACTGCCACCCAAAAGACGCCATATTTAATTCAGACACGTGCCTCCAACAAGCAGATCAAAGCTGTACCACGACAAGTTGTTTTCCCGATGTGCAGTTCTGCACCAAAGTGGTGATTTCCATGTGAAAGGCAAATAATGATCAAAACAGCTAAGAATATTTGGGGATGCCTAACTGTCACCCAAAAGACGCCATATTTAGTTCAGACACGCGTCTCCAACAAGCAGGTCAAAAATGCACCACAACAAGTTGTTTTCCCATGTGCAGTTCTGCACCAACGTAGTGATTTCAGTGTGAAAAGCAAAGAATGATCAAAACAGCTAAGAATGATTGAGGATGCTTAACTGCCTGCCAAAAGACAACATATTTAGTTGAGACACGTACCTCCAACAAGCAGGTAAAAAATGGATCATAACAAGTTGTTTTTCCAATGTGTAGTTCTGCACCGAAGTGGTGAATTCAGTGTAGAAGGCAAAGAATGATCAGAACAGCTAAGAATGTTTGAGGAGCCGAACTACCAGCATTATGAAAAATGATCAAAACAGCTAAGAATATTTGGGGATGCCTAACTGTCACCCAAAAGACGCCATATTTAGTTCAGACACGTGTCTCCAACAAGCAGGTCAAAAATGCACCACAACAAGTTGTTTTCCCATGTGCAATTCTGCACCAACGTAGTGATTTCAGTGTGAAAAGCAAAGAATGATCAAAACAGCTAAGAATGATTGAGGATGCTCAACTGCCTGCCAAAAGACACCATATTTAGTTGAGACACGTGCCTCCAACAAGCAGGTCAAAAATGGATCACAACAAGTTGTTTTTCCAATGTGTAGTTCTGCACCGATGTGGTGAATTCAGTGTAGAAGGCAAAGAATGATCAGAACAGCTAAGAATGTTTGAGGAGCCGAACTGCCAGCATTATGAAAAATGATCAAAACAGCTAAGAATATTTGGAGATGCCTAACTGTCACCCAAAAGACGCCATATTTAGTTCAGACACGTGTCTCCAACAAGCAGGTCAAAAATGCACCACAACAAGTTGTTTTCCCATGTGCAGTTCTGCACCAACGTAGTGATTTCAGTGTGAAAAGCAAAGAATGATCAAAACAGCTAAGAATGATTGAGGATGCTCAACTGCCTGCCAAAAGACACCATATTTAGTGGAGACACGTGCCTCCAACAAGCAGGTCAAAAATGGATCACAACAAGTTGTTTTTCCAATGTGTAGTTCTGCACCGATGTGGTGAATTCAGTGTAGAAGGCAAAGAATGATCAGAACAGCTAAGAATGTTTGAGGAGCCGAACTGCCAGCATTATGAAAAATGATCAAAACAGCTAAGAATATTTGGAGATGCCTAACTGTCACCCAAAAGACGCCATATTTAGTTCAGACACGTGTCTCCAACAAGCAGGTCAAAAATGCACCACAACAAGTTGTTTTCCCGTGTGCAATTCTGCACCAACGTAGTGATTTCAGTGTGAAAAGCAAAGAATGATCAAAACAGCTAAGAACGATTGAGGATGCTCAACTGCCTACCAAAAGACACCATATTTAGTTGAGACACGTGCCTCTAACAAGCAGGTCAAAAATGGATCACAACAAGTTGTTTTTCCAATGTGTAGTTCTGCACCGAAGTGGTGAATTCAGTGTAGAATGCAAAGAATGATCAGAACAGCTAAGAATATTTGAGGATGCCAAACTGTCAGCATTACTGGTTTGAAATCAAGTCCAGACACTTTCAGAATTGGGACATTTCCCAAGACACGTACCTCCTAATTAATATATCAGTAGAGGTTTGAAAATTACATTTTCCAGAAAAGCATTCATCAACGAGAACATGCTTGAAACCACAAACCGATTTTTGATAAATGATTTGCTTTTCACGTTCTTTTCCTCTGTTACATGCTTCGGGTCGTTGTTATCAGGCGATTTTCCAAATATCTAGAATCCACTGGAGTGGGTCGTCACTATGTGCCACACGTATTGAAAGCGCAACTAATAAATGAAAAACACTGACTTTCATAGCCAGGTCATTTTCTGCGTGAGAGCCCTCATGCGTGAGCGATAAAACATACATTATTTTCATATAAACGCGTTTGTCCGCATACGAATATATGTAAAACATTTTACCATCCAGCCTGCTCGATCTTTATGCGTTCGCGTGATTTTTAATGGACACTGCCTGTCGATATTCCTCTATGGTCCATCACAGAGAGGTAGAACCGTCATACCGCACTCTGGTATCTGCCCCCGGCATTGGTATAGGGATGCAACACAAATGAAACAGAGGACGGCAGACGGTCGTTCGCACTAGCAAGGGATGAATCAGGAGAGAGAGAAAGCGAGAGAGAGAGAGAGAGGCACGAAGAAAGGAGAGGAGGGTTGGGTGGAGCTTTTTGTATTCAGCATTCCGGCTGCACCAGCAAATCGATGTACTTATACACGCGACCGCCAACATCAACATCATGCGTCACACCGATCAAGAGTGGCCGCTCGTGAGAACCACTTTCACGATGTATACGTTCATCCTCGTCTCTCGTACAGACTGTAGGTGTGAGGTCAGTGTAACCAGAATTAACACCGCGGCTTCATTTTTTCACCATCGATTTGCTGTTGACACGATTGTGCCGGACAAGATTTTCGAGGGCGCGAAAACGTTCAGGATGGCCACGGGAATGGTGGCGATGAGGGCAGGGGAGTTAACCCCCGTGTTGAAGCCCCGATCGAGATAAATTCTCGCGAGATTGACGGGCTGTGTATCCTGCCATAGCGCATTAGCAGTAGCGTCGAATTGGTAAGAGGGGTGGTGGTTTGCCCACCCTCAACATCGTGTATTCCACCTACCCTCGATTTATCGCTCCAACATCGATAGAATTTTATATGAAAAGCTCGCCGGTGCAACTGGCTCTGGCGAAATGTTAAAATTGTCCTGTGCTCGGGGATAAATAATTATCGGATGATGAATGGGATGCTCCAGCCTCCCGATCTCTCTTTCCCTCGCTCTCCATTGTCTGTCACTCTCACTTTGGGAATATTTGGGCATTCGATTACGAAAAAAAACGGGCAAACCTTTCTCTTCGTCCGAAAACGCGTTTAAAATATCGAACACGTATAGGTGTTGCGGAAAAAAATTAATGGGCGCCATTTCATCATTCAC
This sequence comes from Ophion obscuratus, assembly GCA_964007375.1. Taxonomy (NCBI): domain Eukaryota; kingdom Metazoa; phylum Arthropoda; class Insecta; order Hymenoptera; family Ichneumonidae; genus Ophion; species Ophion obscuratus. The sequence goes on from OZ023321.1 coordinate 7,502,495, forward strand.
GCTTAAACAGTCAAATGGACGCTGCGTACGTCATTTCTGCAAAAAAGGTACGCATGCTGGAAAAACAAATATGATTCTTTTAGAGTGCAAGAGATGCTATTTCATTCCGGAATGATTCAATTGCCTTTTTTGTTTCAACGAGAAGCACTGGGGTAACAATAATGTGAAACATTTCAAGAAGGTCGAGTAGAAGTTGTCTTCATTCCGCCTGGAGAGGCGCACGGCTCGTTTTTTCCCGTTCGCCTCCTTCACTCTCGCTTCCCTGTGTTTTGATCCGCTGGTAACGTACATTTTATCTTTCTTCACCCGTCCCCATCTTCAACGTGCCTTTTTTGCGAGTCTTCTCCAACGGCACTCGGAGTTCCGCGTATAAGCATTGCCTCACTTTATCTATACATCTTTGACGTGTCACGAACGGAGCCGAGCACCATTTTATACAATTTTTCGGAATTTCTCTCATATGACACGTTTTTACCCGGGTTTCGTTGTGCTCTGATGGTCTACATGGGATACTCGATGTTGAATATACAAGAGTATAAAACGATTCTGATATACCCAATATTCTATTCGGATTGGCAAGCGCATGGTCAAAATTGATGGCATACAATGGCTGGTATGTTAGGTGGCTGCATATGAAACCGCTCGCTGGCGATAGGTGGCATTAGGCAGGTTATATGCTCGCATTAAAAACTGGTGACATATGATGATTTGTCCATAGAGTCCCGCTAAAACGCCAAGTGACATTTTGGAGATGCTTTATCGTCATCTATTTGAACTATGTTTGCGATGGCAAGTTTTGTTCCAAATGAGGTACTTCTGCAGGAACCTTCCATTGTTGCCTAGCGAAGGACTTGGCCGCTATTACCGCTTTCAAAGTGGTGATTTCTCCATGAACAACAAGATCCGCGGAAAACCTCCATTGATGGCCGCCTCTTTGGGCATTGACGCCTGCTCTCAGTCTACGTTCACTTGGCTAACTCCATATCCTCAAGTTCCACGTGAACATACAAGTTAAACCGTCTCAGCCTTTTGCTGCTTCTTCTCAGCTAACTTCGCCAGCAGACGTTGAATGTCACTGACGTCGTGATGTCAACCTGACCTACGCTCATAGAGATTGGCAGGAATTTTAATACGTTCGGGTGAAGAAAAATCCTCCTGCGTAACAACGTGTCAGTAGGGAGTGTACAACTGGGACATCAAGAACCAGGCGCTTGCCTCCATGATAGTATTCACCCCAGAACACTTACGGCGGGACTACGCTTAAACTGCATACTATCTCACGAGACGGGTCGCCGCATTTTCGGAGACATCCAACCACGCTCCCTTAACGAAGCAACCCCCGGCGTTGTCGAAGAGTTCTGCGCGTCTTTGCCTATCGCTTGTGAGCGAACTCTCCAAGTCCTCGGGGGGTGCGCCGAAGGTATGAGAAGGTAACTCTACCTGATCTGCCGCTAGGAATGTTTCGCAAAGGGCTAACATGCTAGGGCGAACGTGCCTATCTCGTTGAGCATCTATGTAGATGAGCGATACAAATATATAGTTGATGAGATGGGAGGAGATAAGAGGGAGAGCAAGGAGATCATTCGGTACAGTGAACATTGTACAAGACATATTATGTATTCCAACTTATATCCTACTCACATACCCACAGACAACCCCGCCCGCGTATACTCATGAATATATAGCGACCACTTGCCTCAACCCGGCATCTCAACTTTGACGGGTGCTCGATGCTCGCGTTAATCTGTCACACGAACTTGCTATGTGACATCTCTTAGTTGGCATCCGATATGAAGGGGTGTAAGACACAATGAGTGAGGATAAATGTATCTAGAGTTCGTGTGCAGTGAGGAGGTTTTAACTCGAGCTTTTTGACTTTTACTCAACAACATCAAGCGGAGTAATTGGCCAGATGTCGTCACCTCTTAGTTGACGGAGTACCCACTTTAAAATCAAGCATTGGTTTAGCGAAAAGTCCCTAGATCGAGCCGTTATGGGCTTGCTGAGGTTGCCCTCATGTTGGACGCGCACCCACGAGGCAATTTCATCCCAGCATCTTCATTTCAATCTTCTCTACTCTGCCCACCCCCGCTTTTGATCACATCTATAGATGTTGCGTGCACGCGTCATTTCAACTGCTTCGCAGTTTTCCTGATGGAGACACGGTTAGCCTCTTTCGGTGGCTGGCGTGTCACACCCAATTTGAAAAGAACTCGGTAGAGGCAATCGATCATCAACTTTGGTGACGTACCACGAAAGTGCCACAGCGCGCTTTTGACGCATGCACGAGGTGACCCTCCGAGCTTGAGTTGAGACGGGAAGTGACTAGTGGGAAAGGAACTGAGCCACCGCGTCCAAAATAGGATGATAATATTTTCCATAGTCGAAACACTTTTATGAGATGAAGTTCGTGAAAAACGAGCTTCATCTCATAAAAGAGCAGCGGCGCGATATGACCGTCGAGGAAGGTCGTCGAAAGGAAAAGTGTGAGATCATTGTACCTTCTTCTGTAAAAAAGAATAAAGAAGACAAAGAGACATCAGCGAGAAGGAGGATACTCAAGAGAAAATCGTGTGTGAGCAGGTCTGCGAGAGAGGGTTAACTGCAGAGGGTTGAAAAAGGGGTGCATGGTAGCGGGACACACCAATGTCTTGGCTTGGGAGCTGCGAGTTCCTCCCGTCACCCAATCACGTCCTACCGAATCTCGCCATATTTCGCGGGGCGGAGCACCCGCTCCCTCACGAACCCTTGTCGCATATTCTCTTCTTCTGTCTCTGTTCATCCTCCGGCAACCGTTTCCCTCACTTTTCCCTCATCTTCTCATCACTTTCGTAAGATTTCTTCTTTTCCTCAAACCATTTCATTTTATTCATAACTTTCGGCTTCTTTTTGGTTATCAAACTCTAAAACTCACCACCCTTCATTCCATCTGCAGAGGGTGGTCGGATCATCGTCGTTCTTCATTCTCTTTCGCGCGCTCCCTATCTCTTCACTTCACTTTCGCTATCATGTTCCAGTGGAATTTTTAACGTTCCGTTAGCACTCATACTTAAGCCTCAACACCCTCCTTTCATCCTACTCGACCTCAATTGTTTTTTCAACGGAATTGTCCATCAACGGGAGTATCACGACGGACTTTATTGTACGGGAATTCAGACGCGGTTATTTGCAGTACCATCACCCGTCTACTTTTTTCATCGACCGTATTGTTCTACCGGGGAAGGATCGAGGGATTTATGAGACTACCAAGACGGGCATCATTTTTGCGCTAAGCTCGATCCAATCTACTCGGATCACATGCTCCTCATCCTGACTCGGAGAGTATGCTAGAAGTTTTTATAAAATTCCTCACGCAAATCAAATGCGAAACCTTCTCTGCTCCTGCCAGCAATGTCAAGCAAAGTAGTCAAGGGAAAAAAGGGATCAATTTACGATTAAAACAAACTGAGCCGTGAGTATCTTTCTCTTCGCCCTTTCTCCTCTGCTCTAGGAAATTAGGTTCGTCCGTCGAAGATAATAACTGAGAAAGTTTCACAATACTAATTTCCATAAAGTTTTCTTGCCTTGGGGCTTCTACCCTCAACTGCTTTCCCGGCTACAGAACGGAAGTTCGTGCGGGTATAATGCTCAACGTCCATCCCGGATACTTCTGCATAAATTTGATAGATATATAGAAACACAGTGTCCTCAAGAGTATTCAAAACTCGCAAGAGCATATCTGCTACTCTCCCTTGGAAACATGCCTGCCCGCGTGAGTCTGTTGACATGGAATATGGTGTGCAACGTATACAAGTCTTCAGTCAAGAACAATTAGTGTACAAGGGGAATTGAGGGGTCGTCTCACTGTAGACGCTAAAAAGGCTATTTTCATTAATTTTTTTGACAGGTTTATATTAAAGATATTGATATAAAAGTTGTTACACTTTCCAAATACATACAAATTTGTTTTAAATGTATTTATGTTGCCCAAACAAACTTTAAACGCGTTCTTCGCGAAACAACGTTTTTCGACGGCTTGTTGATCAAATCTTTGAAACTACTGAACCGATGCTTATGAAATTTTAACCACATATTCTTTACAATTATAGCTATAGCGCATATCAATTTTTTTTTTAATTCTGATATTTTTACTATTTTTTTTACCAAAAACGTTGAAAAAAACCGGTTTTTTGTTTTGTTTTGTTTGTTTGTTTGTTTTTTTTTTGTTTTTTTTTTTCAAAAAATGTCCGCCGTTTTGTTATTTTTGCATATACCAAAAATCGTATGATATGCGCTATGGCCATTAACATACTGAATCTAAAATCGTTTGATTTTTTGTTTTGGATGATCCGTCTCCGAGATTTCAACAACAGCGTTGACCTATAATTTTTTAGGAAATGTTTCAACTACTATTTTCGTTTATAAATAGTGACTTAAATAAATATTTTTTTAAATGTATTTCGAAAGTGTGTTTATTAAGTGTAACAACTTTTATATAAATATCTATAGTATAAACCTTTGAAAAAATTCATGAAAATAGCCTTTCTTAGCGTCCAAAGTGAGAAGACCCCAGAAGAAATCAGCTCATTTGTGGGATTATTTAAAGACAATTGCGATGATAACTGTCTACAAAAATCAGGTATTTGAAAAACTATTATCTGCAGAACACTCTGTCATTTTTGTGTCAAAATATTAAATTATGATCTATTTAAAGCCGATGTACGTGAGGCACCTCTCAAAAACGTATTTTGCGGTAAGCCATGCCCAGGTTATCTAATACCAAAAAATCAAACAGATTTCGATAATATATTAGTTTATTCTAAGATTAATCGGAGAAATTTCCAAAATTATCACATTTAAAAAAATGATGCGTGTTCAAAAAGAGTCTTGACTTTGCGAAAAAAAATGTATTTTTCGTTCATTAAATTGAAAGTATACATCGGGAAAAATCCTTATGAAATTAAGACAGATTGATACCGTAGTTTTCGAAATATTTGCTCACCTATTTTAAAAACGTACTTTCGAGGAAAAAGCGTTTAAAGTTTCGAAAGACGTTCCGAGCATTTCGACAAGCGTCAACATAACAGCCTATAAATCTATCAATTTTGATCCAGTCATCTTGAAATTATCAGGCAACATTTATAATATGATAAACAGTCAAAACATATTCGTTTCGAAAAAAGTGCTTTTTCGACTTTTACAACCCCTTAAAGGCATACGTTACACTCATAGAGAAAGGGTTGGCAAGAATGGATTAACATTTTGTTCGCAATTACACGAAGAAATTTCACATGCAATCCGGTCGATCCTTGCGCAGAACTGGCAGGATCTGCGTGGGGATTTTATGATGCTACAGATTTCGTCGTCGCGCAGAAGACAATATACCTTTGAATCGTAACGTCATTATTCGCCCGAGCTCAAATAGATGCGCAATTTTAGAATCACCCTAGTAAGATGCTCGTACGTGTTGCAGGATTTTGACGAGCCAAATCTGGGCTACTTGTAGTCTTGTACGTTACGAATATCTTGCCCTCAAGTCGATATGCATAATTGGGCTGTGCCCGAAACTTCATTTCTCCAGCACACCAAGAGACAATGCAATCATAGGATTGGCTCGTCGGTTGAATTCATTACCGCCATGTGTATATTTAGGTTGAGTCTGCGACATGCATCGTTAGAGCTCCTATCTTCGGAGATATCTGAATTCAAGTCGCCTTGTCGTTGGAAGCGTCAAGAATATCGTCATTTCCTTGAAGCTTCCATCTCATGCATCGTTAAAACATCCGCGCTACCCTCCCGCCATGCCCATGTTCATGAGACTCGAATTCCTCGTCATATCGAGGGCAATCTTAGGTCATGTAAAAGACAGAGCCCATCAAACGACCGAGATTCTTCATAACACAGCAAAGAGGCTGCACACTTTACGATAAGGGAATCAAAGAGGTACGTAAGCGACAAGGTTACGATGGCATACGTCGTTGCAATCTTAAGCAGTAAATATTTTAACGGGAAAAGGACAGACAGAGAGTGAGCTTCGATAACTCCGAGAAAAAGGCAGAATTTAGCAGCTCGGTAGGTGACATCGATGATAACAACCCTGATGTATATACGTCGGAAGAGCCAACTGGAAGTACAGTAATACGGCAATAGTTGACGGCTACACATGCAGCCAACGTACGACCTCCAAACTCGCGCATCTCCCTCGCGTGGGGTAATCTGCCAATGAAATTAAAAACATTGGGCCCTCGTAAAGATAAAGATATTCCGCGTTGCGTCGTTGCGGCTATTCGCGTTTAACGACACTCCGTGGAAGACAAAGAAGGGAAGAAGCGCGCCGAGTGAGGGGTGCCAAAGGGGTAAGAGTTACCCAGGATAGGACACAGTTGTGCCATAATACTGCCACTGGGTTTTGGTTCCAGTGCCGTTGCTGTCGGGTTATAAACGACGGCTAACCATAACCAGGATCGGGGATAATATCCACATCACGTTGCGGAGGCTCCTTTCGCATGGCCACTATCTCAATTTACGTTTATCGTGCGGCATTTCGAAACAAGGTGACTCTCGACTCGTCGCCACATACGGGTATGGATTATGTCTGCTTATTTCGTTCGTACGTATAACTCGTATGCAGATGATATGTATATAAGATATCCGGTATATACGACGCGACAGTGTACGAAATATACTCTCCGCACTCTCGACTTAATCTGGCAAGCTATGCGGGCTCCACCGTACCGACTATATCCGATCGCTCGAATTGGACGACCAGAAACACAAGCCCCTTCTCGCTCTTTTACAGTCCCGACCATCCCACCGCACTGCCGATCATGCTTTCCTGCTTTTGCCCATTCTTGGATTATATCGCGAGCCAGCCAACGAGCTCTGACCGTTTAGGGTTATTTTTTATTAGCAATCCTGAGAGGGCTCTTTGCGCTCACGACGCTTATTAGACATTTCCTGCAGGAATCTCATTCGACGATTTTCCGCGTTCTCATGGGATTGCGTTTGGTGGACGCATGGGTGCTTATCGTACCATTGCGCTTTCATACCACAAAGACATCTATATCTTCCGCATTGCTTTTGCCTTTTTGCTTCGTAGCAGGTTCTGTTGCGGGAGCTGTTCTTGTTTTTGCTTTGTCCACGGTGGAGGGTTCTATTGCAGGCACTTTTCTTATTTTTGCGGGCATTGGAGAACCGTGGTAGTTCAACAGTCACATCAGGAATATCTAGACAATCCTGGGATTAAGAACGAAGAAACTCCTCTCTCGTGTCAGCTTAGTTATAGCAGAGGTTGATTCAAGCGGCAAAGGAACATTGGAGACGAGTAAAACGTTCTACAATGAGTAAAAAAGTTTGCTGCTTTTCTTTTTCTGCATTGGATAATGCTGAACTTGGATCTTTCGTATTCGGCTTATTTCGTTGTATCGCTTTTGGTGCTCCGCAGTCACTTGAGTGGAATTCTATGTTGGCGTGAATTTTCAAACTTCATCCACGTTCAAGATATTCGCGATTTGAATGGCATCATCATCATCATTATCATCATTATCGTCGTTATCATCATTATTATCATTATCATCATTATCATCATTATCATCAGTATCGATGTCATTATTATTATCATCATCTTTATTATCATTATCGGCATTATCCTAATTATCATCGGTATCATCGTTAGCATCATTGTCATCATCATCACCATCATCATCATCATCATCGTCATTGTCATCATCACCATCATAATCATCATCGTCATCGTCATTGTCATCATCATTATCATCATCAGTGTACAGAGGTGCGCGAAAAGAGAAAAGCTACAGAAATTGATTTTTCCAGCCTTTCCCTAGTGCTATAGGGCTCCGAGATTTCGCCGCGTATTTTTTTTCGATTCTGACCAACACTGCACGCACGACGTTGGATGACGAATATCGTCCTGTTCGTTGTTAGGCGCGAGCTTTCATATTTTGCCCCACTCCCTGCCGAATGCCACCGACCGAGACGAGATTGGAGATCAGTGTTGCGAATGTGACCCCGAGGGTCGGACGATGAAAAAAAATATCCAGCACGCACACACGTATAAATATGGATATATAGCTCGGGCGGGCGTTGCAATATAAACGCACGCATACACATCGCAAGAGAGGAATCGCTGTTACACCGAATTGGTTTTCAGCTCGGGCTGTTTCGGTATAGGCTTTGCTGTACATGCGAAGCATAACGTACTGTTGACTGACGAGGAGTCCGCAAATAAAATCCTCATGGCAATTGACGGAGGTGTGAAGAGGCGTTTTGAGAGAATCGTTCATTTATCACTTGCAATGATCACTCGTGTATCATTCATTAATCTTTTCATAGTGAATATGCTTTATGACACGGATTTCAAGTATGCATTTTTTTATTTTTCTGATCTGGGATTGGCAAGCATGAATTATAAAATTCATACAGTCGTCGCTGTTAAATCTTCGATGCACAATCTTTGTGCAATCGACTTTACTGAAAATCAATCCAACATGGTCGAGAAGTGATAAAAAGTGGAAACAAGTATATAGTCTCTGCTGAGCATAAGCTGCACTTGGAAGCAGTGTCTATTGACAAAAAGACCATTTCTGATGAACTTTTTGTATATTCGTTTTATTTGTGCTTGGTGTAAATTGAAAAATGTCATTTTTACACAAACAAATGACTGAATATCACCCAGCATTTTTGTATGGAATATTCGTTTATCAGCAAAAGGATGGTCGTCATTTTGATCTAATTCGTCGAAAATCTTATTCTAAAGTTACATTTGTTGCCAAATGGTCAAAAGCTTCATTTTGTGGGCATAGTTAACAAGTATTAGTAAGTTCATTGCAAGTTAAAATATGTAGTCATATACGTGGATAGTACAAAAACTTTTTCCGTTGCAGATACGTTTTTTTTTTTTTTTTTTTATGAATAGGAACGAACCTGTCGACCGATTCCATGGCCAAGGCCAGGTTGACCTTGTTAACGTGTAACTTCTTTGCGGAGAATGGATTTGATCGCCTTCCGTCACTTACCTGAAGCAGAGAGAGAATGACAACGATTTTATTAGAATTATTATAAAGAATAGGGAAAAACGAGATAGTAAACATTTTGTAAATAATTAAAAATATCATGAGGTCCAATCGATCAACATCTTGGTCGCGAAATACGGTACTTTCGCAAGGAACATTACAGTACTTTTTTATCGGCTAAAAAAATGTTTTTAAGGAGTTAAACCACCCCTTAGAGTAAAGCATGTCAAAGGCTGATTTTGCACTTTTACCTGCACGCAGTCCACCAATTTCAGCGAAACAGAGACGAAAATTCGTCTAATGCCAAACAATCAGAAATTCACTATGGGTACATTGAAAAAAAAACTATTAAGAGATGAACCACGCCTTTTTTCTTTCACCCCACGTTTCAAAGGCGTGCATTAAATTGATCGTGACGTGGCACCATTTGAAGGGGGGGACAAAATCATAGTTTACGGATTTTTGCATTTTCGCCAGATGGCAAGCTGAAGGGGGGAAACCATATTCCATTCATAATCGATTATTGCCAAAAAAAATTGATGGTTTGGGGGCAAATTAATGGTCAATTCGTATTTGGGAGGTAAAATTACATCTCTATGGACTTGCAAAAAAAAAGGATTTGAAATCCAATTTTCTTCCCTTTGGCTAAAAACGAGTTGCTTCACTGAATCGTCGATCATTTCTTTTATGCTCCGCTTTAGAATTCCACTCTGTGCTTATCCTCTTCGTTATTCTTTTCTCTATAAAATCCTGTTCGGTTCATTGAGCTGCGTTAGTTTTTCAATTTTTGGCACAATTTCAGAGATGGACCATCGATTTGCGCCAATTTTTTCCATGCTCTAAACATCAATTTGGAGTTTCTAGAAATATTGTGAATCAGCATATATATTTCAAATACAGAAAAAAAACAACTGCTATAAGGAACATCAAGTAAGGGGTGGTTTAGCCCCTTAAGCTTGTTATCCGGCAAAAATGCAACTATACTTTAATTTTATCTTCAACTTTAATGTTATTCCCTCTTCGAAGTGTTACACGTTTCATTAAATGTAATGCACTCTTTTTAAATGTGGGGTGAGAGATAGAAAAAGAAACGCGTGATTTATCCCCGAATTTAGTTTTATTTAATGGTTTTTTGATCGTTTTGCATAAGGAGAATTTTCGTTATGTTCCACTGACTTCGGTAGGCTGCTTGCGGAAATCAACCCTGCGAAATCAACCCTTAAAATGCTTTACTCTAAAGGGTGCTTTCACCCCTTACGACAATTTTTCCTTCGATAAAAAGTACGTATCTAATAGTTTTTAATGCTTTACCATATGCATGAGTTTCCGCAACATCGAAAGCGGATACTAAAGTGATGTTCCTTGTCAGACGTCAGTGACTGGTGAAACTATAGGAATATGGGACAAGCTTTTATCTGGTGTAATGGCTCCAAGGGATGTTATTGCCGTGGTTAGGAAAAGCATTGTCTACGGAGTGACATTTAAGGTGGCAAGGGGTAAGAAAACCGTGTGATCAACTAAGAGAAATCGTACACGGACCATGGGAAAAATGGATCGGACGGAGGTTAACAGGATAAAGGATAATGTGTAGAACGAAGTGCCCGAAGACGAGGTATACAACGAGCGTCTCTCGTACAATATTGTTAAAAGCATACAAAAACGGCGACGCTTTGGTCCGGGTGTAGAGTGGCTCAGCCGTATACCGTACCGGTGAAGCACGGAACTCGAACAACTGACAATGACGAATGGCCCCTTCGTGGACTTACTTCCACAAATTGTATTATTACCCTGGCTGGGTACGAGAACGAAAAGATTCCCGCCTCGGGTTGCGCATATTTTTGCCGGAGCTTCTTGAAAAATTAACGTCTCGATCTATACATTCGCAGATGTAAAGAGGCAGCGTTCTTGACGAGACCGAGGCTACACTGATGCATCAAAACACCGATTATCCTAAAAGCGATACTTCATTTTGTACGTGAACAATTTGGATTAACGCTGTTCTCCGAAGACATCCAAAGTGGACTCGAAAACGTCTATTTTCTGTCATCTATTTTTGTAGCGGCTTTTCTATTATTCTAAATCTATGATCTTATCATAAATTTTCTGAAATCTATGATATTATCGTAGATTTTCGAAAATTTATGATTTTATCATAGATTTTCTAAAATCCATGATTTTATCATTGATTTTTTTAGATGTATGATGCAATCTTAGATTTTTTTAAATCGAAGATTTTACCATAGATCTTCTAACACCGTAGATTTTCTAAAATAGTGGAGTTTCTAAAATCGTAGATTTCTAAAATCCATGATTTTATCATAGCTTTTTTAGATATATGATGCAATCTTAGGTTTTCTAAAAAGAAAATTTTACCATAGATCTTCTAAAATCATAGATTTTCTAAAATCGTAGACTTTTTAAAATAGTAGATTTTCCCAGATCATAGATTATCTAAAACAGTAAACCTATGATTTTATCATAAATTTTCTGAAATTTATGATATTGAAGATTTTCTAAAATTCATGATTTTATCGTAGATTTTTTAAAATGTATGATGCAATCTAAGATTTTGTAAGATCGAAGATTTTACCACAGATCATCGAAAATCGTAGATTTTCTAAAATAGTAGCTTTTCTAAAATCCATGATTTTATCGTAGATTTTTTAGATATACGATACAATTGTAGGTTTTCTGAAATCGAAGACTTTACCGTAGAATTTCTAAAATCGTAGATGACCTAAAATAGTAGATGTTCTAAAATAGTAGAGTTTCTAAAATCGCAGAATTTAAAATAGTAGCTTTTCTAAAATCGTAGGTTTTCCAAAATCATAGATTTGTCTAAAATCTATTTGCATAGCTGCGAGTCAGTTTTAAAAAAAACCATGCAATGTAACGTAGCGAAGTGTTCACTTCTCACAAATTGTCCAAATCTGTGTTTCTTCGCGTCATCATATTTTTTCAATATTGAATCTTATTTTTGCCCTAGATTCGCTATCGCAATGACCGTTTTTCAATCAGCTGAGTATTCGACACTCTGTTACATCCGCAAAACATTCTGACCTCGTTATAACGAGGGAATGACCCATCTCGGTCGATCGCATGTCCATGGAGAATCATGTTCCCAGCACAGTTAACTCTGATCACGAATATGCCGGAGACCCCCTCGTGGTTGTTCGTTGCGGTTTTCAGAATCGATCAGCAAGTTTGTTCATTATTCGAACAATTTGAACTTTGCTTGTTAGCATCCCGGTTTTAAGTGAGAAAGGAATTGACGAAAGTGGTGATCGACATTTCAGATGGTTTATCATTCAATCCAGCCTAAGGCCGAGTATTACCGTGAACCTGCAATTTGATGTGGTTTATGCGGGATTTATTCCATCGTCACTTGTAACGAGTCAGCGTTGGAAGAGCTCGTCAAATTCACTGTCAACGCAAATTGCAGTTTGATCGAGCGTGAAAGACATTATGATGGCCGTAATTATTGTTTGAACAGTCGAGATTCGGGTAAATCGTGTAAATAGCCGCCAACTTATTGTAGAATCTTTGCTCGAAGCGCGAGAGATGTGAGAGGGTGGAATATTTCAGACATAAGATTCAAGCAAGGATAAATGGTAAGAGCGAAGACCAACAGAGCTTTCTACGCGGAAACAACGATTGCAAAAACACTCCGCTTGCCGTAGCCTCATCGCGACGTTTGTCCTCATACCTACGAGTTCCCGAACTCCATTTCTCTCATCCCCTTTATCTCCGCGCCGGTAGATTGTCAACTTATAATTGGCACTCCTTAATTAGCTCAAATTAAGCTGGCACCTTTCTTCCGGTCCTCCATAACTCGACCTACCATCTGGTCTTCCTCTGACTCCAGCCTTTTCCGTCCACCCTGTTCGGTGGAATATTGCAGGCCCAAGGCGCGACGAGGCTACCGAAGAAACAGGTTTCTTTCTGCTTTCTCGCATTTGCCATCAGGCCACCCTACTGTGCACACATTGAGGAAGAACGATCGCACCCTCCCTTATCTTTCTACTCCGACAATTAAGAATATCATACTACTTTGCAACATCGACTTTTGTGATAGGATCTGTCTGGTACTTCAGAAGCTCTAGATTTAGCCACCAGGATTAAGAAAATACTTGTGCAGCTGAAGAATAAATGGATGATCCGTCGACAATTTTTGAAAGAATAGAGTTACTGCATCGAACCTCATACAAAATCGAACCTCATACAAAAATATGATTGTAATGATTAACATAATTTCAATATCCTTGAAATTCAGATCGCTGACAGGTCTAATCACATGCAAATCGCAATTCGTTTCCACATCTGACTGGCAGCTTACTCCGTCTATTGGGTTCTCATCTTGAAATACCCTCGCCGCATATCCGAGTCTACCCCTTCAGCAGACCTCGACAACTTCAGGATGAACGACCGTCAGCCCGAGCCATTTCGGACTTACGTTATGCGAATATTGTTCTTGGCAAACCCACGAGAGACTCTCCATTCTCAACTTCTACCGCCCTCTACCTATCCCATTCGCCTCTATAAACTCCGTGCGAGAGCCAGCAGTGGAATCGGCGGAGATGGTCGGTTTTCGCGTGTACCCAAAGCTGTATGCCGACCAATACAACCCTGGACTATTTCATGCGAAGGATCATTGTGGGATGCCTCTGGCCTGGACAATGCGTACATGAATGCGGGTGTGCGTTTTCCTCCATAATCAACGAGCAGCAAATAGGTCCTAAATATCACATCTGCCAAGAACGTTCGCAAGATATAATAGATACTTAGATGGTGGCACTGGAAAGGAAGTTCTCAGTAATGTTTCTCTCTGACGCAAGGGGATATTATATGATTCACAGCAGACAATCTGACCGATTTGCGGTGGGAGGCAAAAATAAATGATGCACATAAGTGATGACGGTGAAACAGCCCTTACGTGTGAGTTTTCCTGCCTTATCGTCCAGGAAATGGTATACCCGAGGGACAAATGGATAATGATTTGTTTTTCCATTGCGTGATCGTTTTCTCCAGTGAAGCTTGGGCATCCGAACACCTCATGGAGAAACTTTTTCCGCTCGCGTGTTCCTAAGCGGATAGCCCTCAGCTTGGCTGAGCGGCCAGAGAGGGGCCAGAGAAAAGGATGGGACACGCGTTAGGCATACGGTGAGCTGGCTATACAGGGCGAATGGATGTAACGGAGGGTATAGTAGAAGGTACACGTAGAGAAGAGCCTGGGGAGAATCGGAAGCCCCGGTGAAGCTTGCCGGGGGCAGTCCCGGTGAAGGGGGTATGAATCAAGCTGAGCAAACATCGAACTTCGAGATACGCCACAGTGCTGGTGTCGTCTCGGGTCTCCATACACCCAGAATGGCAAAACGTCCACCACAGAGGGTAAACTCTGCCAACAAAGGTGGTAACCGTTTTCGTGCCAGTCCTGCTCCAGTGAAAGCGCAAACCAGCAGTGTTGTCTGCTGCGCTCTGCTCCTTGTTAATTATTACTTTACCGTAGGTACGACTAATTTTATATTTACTTCGGTAATCTGGAATTAGGTATGATTTAGACTTTTCGTCTGACCAAAGCACAAGACGTAGGTTTGATTTCGAGATCCTGGAGTTCGAGTAATGTAATTGGATGTAGTGTTTCCATGAGGATGATCAAGACCACAAATGGGCGCCCATCCTCGGAAGGGATGGCCCTTCTGGATGTCATAGGCGTCTGGTTTGGGGGTGTGTGGAGTGATGCTGGTAATCACATAATGGGGTATGCACGAAAGTCGAGGCTGGTGCTGCTCGAGAACTTGCTGGTGGAGGAGACAAAGAGTAGTGGCTATGTGGAAGGAGATCTCGGCTTGCCTTGTCGTCACGATCACCATGTATGAATGGTCACGATGTTCTTCTGCTAGACTGAGGGCGGTGTCTGCTGGTACGAGCTTTAGGAAATGGTTATTCGAAGATAAAGGCGTACAGGGAGCTGCTGCAGCATAAAGACACCGAGCGAGACGGGGAAGAAGTGATGGGGAAGCGGGCTTGAATCTAGTAAGAAGCGTATCAGCCCAAAGGGTACCGGAGGAGAGTGGCCTCTCCGCGTCGACGCTTTAACCAAGTCCTGCGTCTTGTGATCGAAGGCAGACCTAACTGGCATATCTTTAAAAAGGGAAACGGTGACTTTGCGGGTAAAAACGTTTACGGTTCGTTGTGAAAATGATGAATATCGAAACGACTGGTGGAACGACGAAGAATGAAACATGGAAATGAACTGTGGCTGGGAATGAAGAATCCTTCAAGACCACCGGAAATCCCGGCGTGTAGGTCAACACTTCATTTTCCGTTTGGCAAAAAGACATGGTACGGCAGACAAGCGACTGAAAAGTCGAGACGAATTATTACGTACGTAATGACCAAGTGACAAATTGATTAGTAGCGCGTTTAGATGATGCCAACTTGGGGAGAAAAGTTACACGTTGCTTACAATTAGTAGAAATAAGGCAAACAGTGCAAATCAAATGTTCCATTTCTTCGGAGCTATAGGGAATATTGTTTGCTGCGAAAAACCCATGAGTAAATAAATATTTTAAAATATTTTTCCTCCGACCACGTTCAAGGGCGCTCTGGAAGAGTTTCAATTCGACACGGTTAATCCAACTATTGCATCTTACTGGGCTATCTCCATTAAGGGGTTATGTCTAGTTGTGACAGTCAAAAACAGTTCATGTTTGGGATTTTTTTTTTAGAAGATCGTGATGATAAATTCCTACAAAAATTAGGTATTTAAAAAAGTATCATCTGAAGAACACTTTGTATTTGTTTAGTTGTAAAATATTTAATTATAATGGATTTAAGGGATGATGTCCAACAAGCACCTCTCATAAACGTCTTTTGCGGTGAGCCCTTCTGAACCCTTCTGAACTAATACAAAAAAAAATCATTAAGGGGGTAAACCACAGTAACGGGTATAAAATCATGTGCGGATTAAACAATTTTTTTCGTACAAAAAAGTGATTCACTCATAAAATTAATTACACATCTATTTAGTATGAATATCAAGCTGTTAGATTTTTTTTTTCGATGTACAAAACGGCAGACTACTAATATTTTCTTTTGTTATCTTTTTTTAGGCGCTCCACGACGTGAAATTTAGCATCCACATTTTTTTTTACCGAGAACGAAAAACAAAAATTCTCGTCAATCTACATTAGAATACCTAGAGAAGTACGTACGAAACTTGAAAAATATAGTTTTCTTCAAACGATGTAGGTAATTGAACTTAAGAAACGAATTTTCAGTGAAAAATTTCGTTATAACTGCGCATAAACTGCTCATAAAATGAAAAGTTTTCGATTAATCAGAAATAACGTACGTACTTCTCTGCGAAATGCAATTAGGAACATAACTTTTAAATGTGAAGTAAATCGAGTGAAAAATTTTGAAGTTGATTGTCACGCCATTTGGAAAAAGGTGTTTCGAGAAGTTTCAAGTAATCATCCATTTTGTACGTCGAAAAAAAAATTATTTTTTTTCTAACAGGTTGTACCATACTAAGTAGATGTGTAATAAATTTTGAGATTGAATCACTTTTTCATACGAAAAAAAAAATTGTTAATTTCGCACATAATTTAATACCAACTGAAGGAATTTCGGAAATATCGAAATAAAAGAATGGCCCGTGTTCAAAGTGCGAGCCATGATTTTGGCGACAAAATGGGCATTTTTCATTCATGAAATCGACAGTATACATTGGGAAAAAATACCTTCGACCAAATACTATATTTTCACATCTAGAGCCATCAAAATCTTTGAAAGATCTATTCAGTAGTTTTTGAGATCTTTTGCTCACTGACTTTGAAAACCCACTTCGAAAAAAGAGCGTTTTAAGTTTCAAACTAAGCTCGGAGCGTTCCAACGGGTGCCAACATAACAGCCTATAAATCTGTCAATTTGGATCCGATCGCTGTGAAATTTTCAGCAATAATTTATAAGATGATATACCGTCAAAATATATTGATTTTGAACAAAGTTTTTTTTTTTTACTTTTACAACTAGGCATAACGCCATTAATTTATTCCATTGCTCTTGACAAGTACCGAAGTCTTCTCGGATGAACATCGCCCCAACGGATCAGATCCCAGAGCGTCGTTACGCTTTCCACGGAGGATAATTCGATCATCGACAACGGAGTGTGTGAGCTTCCATCGAGGCCTCGCGATACCACGAAAATACACACCGAGAGATGCTTCACAGCTTCTTCCTGTACAGTGCACGATATCGACAACACCGTCTGTTGCATGCGCCAAAGTAGGAAGTTATGGAAATATCGGGTGATAACGCAATTTTATAAAGTTATGCCGAGACGCCGCGACGAGAAGGATGGTGCATTTTTGTCTTTTTTCGCTTCGCCCTTCATCATCGTCTCTCGTCTAATAAATAACTAAGACGCGACCCACCCTGATGCCACGTTTCTTTCTACGTCGTCATTTTTTTTTTCAACGACTTCCCAAAACTCCAGCCGGCACAAGTGGCATCAGAAAAAATTGCCAAGATGGGGAGGCCGACAGGTGTATAGTTGAGGGGTGCAGAGGGAAAACAGGATTGTAAAGAAGGAAGAAAAGTGAAGAGGCACCAAAGGCTAGATTCGTAAGTGAGCAACACGCAACTTTATGCCTCACGCCCTCATGACCTAGGCTACATACGAGGGTGGGGTGAAAAGTTTCCGTCCTGACCAAGAAAAAAGAAGTTTAAAAGTTTTTTTTGCTTTATTTTTCAACATAATCTCCATCAACACTGATACATTTCTCATAACGGTGTTCTAATTTAGTTATACCAGTTTTAAACGTAGATTCGTCAAGCTCCTCAAAATACTGATTTACAGCTTCGATAACTTCTTCGTTGCTCTAAATCTTTTTCCGCCAAGCTATTTTTTGAGGTTAGGAAACAGGTAATAGTCGCTGGGGGCTAAGTCTGGAGAGTAGGGAGGATGCGGCATCAATTCAAACTTCAATTCGTGGATTTTGGACATGGCAACAATCGAGGAATGCGCTGGTGCGTTATCGTGATGAAACAAAACTTTTTTCTTTACCAAATGAGGTCTTTTAATTTGCATCTCGTGCTTAAAACGTTGCAATAACTCTGCGTAGTATTGACCAGTGATAGTCTTACCCTTTTCAAGGTAATCAATGTATATAATTCCTCTCGCATCCCAAAAAACAGTAGCCATGACCTTGTTTGCCGATAAAATTGTTTTTGCCTTCTTTGGGGTTGGTTCCCCTTTTCCAACCCACTGTTTTGACTGTTCTTTATTTTCAGGAGTGTAGTGGTGGACCCATGTATCAACAGTTATGAATCGACGCAAAAATTCGTTTGGATTACGCCTGTACAGCGCCAAATTGTCGGTAGAAATGGTTTTTCGAAGCAGTTTTTGGTCGAGCGTTAGCAAACACGGCACCCACCTTGCACACAGCTTTTCCATGTTCAAATGGTTGTGCAAAATATTTCGCACCCGTTCAGCTGACATCCTACAGGTCTCAGCTATCTCATGCACTTTCAACCTGCGGTCTTCCAACACTATTTTATGGATTTTTTCAATCATCTCTGAAGTTGTGACTTCAACGGGCCGTCCTGAGCGAGGCTCGTCAGAGCACCTCTGACCCAGGGCACACGACGCATTTTAAATTCAGAAACCCACTGCTTAATAGCTGAATATGATGGGGAGGAGTCTCCTAGTGCTGAATCCATCTCTTCTTTTATTTGTTTTGGTGTAAAACCTTTCAAATGGAAGTATTTGATGACAGCACGTTTTTCCAATTTTTCCATTTTTACGAAAACAACGGAAGCGTCTCGCACAATGTGCTCTCAAATGCAAACTAACGTAGCGATTGGGCTGAAACTGTACATACAAGCTCGGTAGGAATGGTACTGTAGGACGCCGCTCCAGAACTAGACCTAGTGGCACCATCTCTTGGTCAGGCCGGAAACTTTTCACCCCACCCTCGTATTTCTTCGCAGTCTCCATCCACCGCAGAGACTAAAGACACTTTCACGAAAGCATGTCCTACCGGAAGCGTGAGTCTTGATTTTCGACGTTGCCAAAAAGACTTTCGTCTCGCCTGGCACTCGAAACTCTGCTTAAGCTTTGATCTCCTGACTCCTCGTCTGTACATGATGTAGCTGGCAATCATGGTAGGCTATAGACTGTATAGTGTACTGCTATACTTCTGGACAGACCTTGCAACATCCTCGTGTCGTTTGTCGCTTCGTAACCGGCACCCCCGCTCGATGATGGCTGAGAAAGGCAGCACATCAGCCCACCACGAGGACGCCTAGTCATATGAAGTCGTTTCATTTTCACCCTCCGAAGGTTACATCCAAAAAGATCACGAATCCACAACGTTCCTCTTCAGCAGCACCAGACGAATTTAAGGGACAATTTGCCACTGTGACACTTTCAAAAAATCGATTTTTTGTTTGCTTTTTTCGACAGTTTATACTTTCAAGAATATCATTATCATTTATGTCAATACAATTTTATCTTGCAAAAATCGATAGTTGAATCTTTAAACGCGTTTTTCTCGAAATGAGATTTTTGAAATTTGCTGATATTGTAACTCAAAAGCAATGATCCGATTGACTTGAAATTTGAACTGAGTACTCTTAAATTCATTTACTCTACAATGACGTAGGATATTTTTGATTGGATGAAAATTGACAATTTGGCATTTAAAAAACAACCATTTTATTGGCAAGAAAACAGACTTTTTTCATAACTACGCCATTTTGTTAGATTTTGATGTTTTTCGAAAATCCTACGTCATTGTACAGGAAATGCCTTCCAGTTTAACAACATTATTTCCTTTTTCGGTTTCAGCTACTCATTCGGCCGGAATCATGTCAGCAGTGGAGGAACTTTTTTTTGCACCTCCGAAGGCAGCGCATAAGTCGCTTGGATCTCAATATTTTTCTATAAAAAAATTATGAAATATAGGTCAAATATAGCCAAATATATTCTCAATTTTCCGAAACATTCAATTGAGTACTTTTCTTCAAAAAAATTCCCGAAAATCACCCAAATTTTCAGCGTTCACACTGGTATAGCCCCTTAAAATATTTTGCAGTCGTGGCTTCGTTACGAACGTATATGAAGTGTGTTGTCGAATATTCTATTTCGAGAGATCGAGGGGTGACGAGAGCGAGACAGGCCGAGACAAACGGAGAAAGAGAGGGATGCGGAGGAGCGTCAAGTCTGAAAAATAGTGAAATATCTTCCGGGGAGTCAAAAGCCCATGGAAGAGACAATAATTTTCGTTATACAGTCTGCTCGTATACAGTCGCTGAATACAGAGAAATAAGAGAGCAGCGGTGAAATCGCGAAAGTATCTGCAGGTGACAGAGAGAAAATCACATACACTTTTCACGAGATATTTAGAATGCACTTCCGGTTTCCAAGATGGCCGACTGCTGACTTCCGGCCGCGCGAGTTCGCTGCTGCAAAAGCTATTGTGCGCCAACTTTTTAAATGACGTGGGACACGCACGTACTTCCACTCTCTCTTTCACACGCCAGGTATTTTTAGTTGTCTTGGTTTCGCAGTGTTTCAGCATATAGCTAACACTTCGGTGTCTGCTTTCGATTTTTTTCGAACTCACGTATATGGTAAAGCATTAAAAACTACTAGATACATTTTTTTAGGTGGAATTACTTTTTTTAAGGGGTGCCACCACCCCTTGGATGTCAAGGGTTGATTTTGCAGTTTTAAAAGAATCATGTACCAAATAGCTTCTTAATGTGCTTGATATTTAACTTCTTCAGTATTTTGACATTCATTTCGGACAAACAATATGTGCAGTTGATTCCCATGCCGTCGTTTTGGATACAAAAGTAATGCAAATGACGATTTTTATTTTTCTTTGCTTGTAGGTGCTGATGCATAAAGCTCTGCTTCCTATAACAGAACTTCTAAAAAATGCTCTTACGGTGTAGGTAACTACGACTGAGCCGCCATTTTGTATTTATTTTTATAAAACAAAATTTTCGCGCGTACCTCCTCGTAGAAATAACCCTTTAAATCTCATTTTGATTGCTTAATTAGTTTTCACAAGAAAAAACCCAAAAAAGTTTGATTTTTTGGTAAGCCACACAGATGTAGCAACGCCTAAACTTGTTTAGACGAAAATATTTATTGTTCGAACCCAAAACATTTTCCTCAAAGTACTGTTTAAGGGGTTAGGGTCAATTAGCAACTTTAAGAAGCGGTCTCGAGCAGGTATAAAAGCCGCAGCCGGCGCTTGACGCACAAAAGTATTATAAGGGTCTTTCAGCATACCTAAGGTGAATCTATTGTGAAAAACTTTGATATATATACTTACAAGGAACATCACTTAAGTGTCAGCCGTCGTTTTTGTTGAAACTCATAAATGTGGTAAAGCATTGAAAACCATTAGATATGTATTTTTTTTAAATCTGCGGAACAATGGTTTTAAGGGTGGAAACCACCCCTCGAAGAAAGGCGTGTCCTGGGGTGGTTTTGCAGTTTCGTCCACAAGCAGTCCACTGATCTCAATGAAACAAAAATAAAAATTCCTCTAATGTAAAGTGATGAAAAATTCAATATAAAGTAATTGAACAAAAATTGAATTAAGGGGTAAAACGCCTTTTTTGAGGGTCATTTCTCCTTTAAAAACGTTTTTCCGCAGATAAAAAAATACGTGTCTAATAGTTTTCAATACTTTGTCAGATATATGAGATATATGAGTTTCAAAAAAATCAAAGGCGGACACATAAGTGATGTTCCTTGTTAGAGGCAGAAGGTTCATTGTATGGTCCCGAAATCGATGACACTACATAAGTACAAGGGAAAAAATGTTATCTGCACGTAAAATCTACTTATAGCATTATCCGATTGCTTTCGAATTTTGATCACTTATAAGATACAAAAATCTCACGGGTAGACGAAGCATTTTTTAATACGATGAATATTTTTTTTACAGCCGAAAAATGAACGACCCTTTTCTGCAAAAAAAAAATTGCGCACATGCGCCATTTTGTAAACAATAAAAATTAGCTTAAAACCCTTCGTCCACCCGGAAGTCAATGCTGTTAACAAATGATCGCATTGAAGTTTTTTTTTTATTACGGATGATCCAGTCTTGAGCAGCTGTGTACACCGCAAAACGACTTTTTTCGACATTTCGAAGATCGCTTACAACTCGGCTAAAAATCAATATTTTGTCATGAAAAAATTACGGGAACTTCTTCAAACATGTATTATTGTGTTGAAAAATTACTGGTGTGAAAGTAAACAAACCAACCCTGAAAAAATAATACATAAGGCGTTTTTGGCCTCCTAATTGACCCTAACCCCTCAATTCGAGAATTTTGGCCTGTTTTTGAGCGTATGATTTATAAATGAGCAAGTTTTAAGTTCACTTTTTTCCCGTCACAAGGTCCTGGATTTGTTTCTCTTCTCGAGTCTTTGTAGCACGAGAGAAGCGGCAGAATTTCACAGCTTTATTGCGAAATTCTCCAGAGATAATTACGAACCGTATCCCTACATCTCACACGTGTATCGCAAGTGGTTGGATGAAGATATGCAAAGGGAAGGACGGAGATGTATTCCAAGGGAATGAGATGGCACTCGAAATACACTAGGGGTTCGCATTCCAACCTCTCTCTCTCTCTCTCTCTCTCTCTCTCTCTCTCTCTCTCTCTCTCTCTCTCTCTCTCTCTCTCTCTCTCTCTCTCTCTCTCTCTCTCTCTCTCTCTCTCTCTCTCTTTGCCTCTCGGATTTTCGCTCGTAAACGTTGCTACTCGTGTTCCGCGTCTGATCAATAATGCAATATCTACTATAAGGCACCGGTATGCAAGAGGAGCCACTCAAAATCCAGTAGAAATTTCCACACGCCCGGTATACGTTGAAATTCCAGTGATCTTCCCCAGCGTGTCTCCAAATCCTTGGCACGATCCCTCGTCTCGTTCTTTGTCTCATGCCTTGTCGTCCTTGGGTCTTCCGACGACCTAGGTCGAATTAGATTCGAGCTCGACCGCGAGGATCTTTCCTTTATTTCCTCAATTCTTGGCCGTCTCGGAGCTCCCTCTGGTCCGGTAGTTCCTTTCGAACTTTTAGCTGTACCGAAAGCGAGCGCTCCCGAGAGAGACCTCAGGAAATTCGATTCTCACTCTGAAATACAGGGGTCGTGTTGCTCTCGCTTGTGACGGCCACGGTATTTTGCTCGCTATCTTGGATTCGACTCCCCACAAGGTATATATATATATATATATATACATACACATACATATGTACAGGGTGACCTGTTATGAATGGATAATCCTGCAACTGTTAATAGGTCAGATCATGTCCTACTATATGCTGGAATTTTAGTTTAGTAAGAGTCCCTTGGTTGACGAGATAAAAATCATCTGCTTTTGGTTTTTCGCATGCCATTTCTGCAAATGATAACTTTTTTACCCGGTTCTTTGAAAAACACTCTTGGTTATTTGTATTATCTGGAAAAGTCTTCTTTTTAACCTTAACTGTTAAAGAAACTTTATGAAAAAACAGTGATGCAGAATTTTCATACAAACCAATTCGAACAATAAAATGTACTACGCAAATCGTGCCGATTACTTGAAAAAATTGCTTGGTTATTGTCGATTTATATAATTTGTAGAAATGGCATGCGAAAAACCAAAAGCAGATGATTAAAAAAAAAAAATAACGCCCAAAATCTCGAAAACCGTTGGACTTACTAAACTGAAATTCCAGTTAGGACATGATCTGACCTATATTGTCAAGACTGAAATATAGTAGGACATGATCTGACCTATCGACAGTTGCAGGATTATCCATGCATAGCAGGACACCCTGTATATAAATGTATATATACTTAAGTCAACGAGTGTACGAGCACGTTTGCATTCGTTCTCGTCTCTGGTGTCCCTCCTGTCTGGTTTTACGCTTGCGTCCGCATACTGGTACATGGTGACTCATGAGCAAACGCGAAGAGGGACTCATCCACTTTGTACCTCGTTTTTACATTACTCGGGACATTTCCCGTTCAGCCCCGAGCAAGAACAATTTCCATACCACGATCGCAAGATTTTCTCGGGTCAGTATAAAACGGAATACTTTAGCGGCGAACCTATCTCGGGGTATGTATTGGAAATGGTCGTCCAACAACTTGCCAAGGGCTATCGTGGAAAAGGGCTGTGGCACTGCAACATTCACACGAGAGCCAAACTCAGTCTACTTGAAAAGCAAGATAGAAAAGTATGTAAGAGCAAAGTGGTCGATTTTACAGCATCGAGAATAAATGTTTACAGTGGACGGAAAGTCATCAGATGAGTGAAAACAAGCTATCGTTTCCTCTTCATCTTTCTAGCTTAGGGCAAAGTAGAAGATGTATCACGTGACACATGAGGGCGAGAGAGATGGCTGGAATGTTCGAACAGAGATTTTTCAGAGAGGAATAATATTGAGGACAAAGTATTCAAGCTCTGCGTCACGAAATTTTCCGAGCCCTGTTATTTATCTTAAAAAAAATGTACAGATATTACACAAAGTGCAACTATCTCATGGCATTGAACATGTAATCAGACATTTTGGTCAATACAAAACAGGTACATGTGAATACCCATCTATCCATTCATCCATCCTTCAATCTAACCACCTATCCATCCATCCATCTATCCATCCCTCCATCTATCTATCCATCCATCCATTGATCCATCCATCCATCCATCCATCCGTCCATGTATCCATCCATCCATCTATTCATGCATCTATCCATCTATTAATAAATCTATTCATCCATCCATCCATCTATGTATCCATCCATCCATGTATCCATGCATCCATCCATCTTTGCATTCACCCACCCATCCATCCATCTATCCATGCAGCAATCTATCCATTCATCCATCTATCTATCCACGAATCTATGTATCCATCCATTCATGTATCAATCCACCCATCCACCCATGATAACCATCCATCCATCCATCCATCCATCTATTCATGCATCTATCCATCTATTCGTCAATCTATTCATCCATCCATCCATCCACCCGTCTATTCATCCACCGATCTATCCATCCATCCATCCATCTTTGCATCCATCCAATGTATCCGTCCATCTATCTATTCATCCATCTATGTATCCATCCACCCATCTATTCATCCATCCATTTATCCATCCGTCTATCCATCCATCAATCCATCCATCTATCCATGCATCTATCCATCCATCTATCCATCCATCTATCCATCCATCTATCCATCCATCTATCCATCCATCTATCCATTCATATATCCATCCATCTATCCATCTATCTATCCATCCATCTATACATCCATCCATCTATCCATCCATCCATCCATCCATCCATCTATCCATCCATCTATCCATCCATCAATCCATCCGTCCATCCATCTATCCGTCCATCCATCCGTCCGTCCGTCCGTCCATCCGTCCATCCATCCATCTATCCATCCATCCGTCCATCCGTCCATCCATCTATCCATCCATCCATCCAGCCATCTATCCATACATCCATCCATCCATCGATCCATTCATCGATCTATCCATCCATCCGTCTGTCGATCCATCTATGTATCCATCCGTCGATCTAGTCATCCATCCATTCATCCATCTATATGTAATTTACATGTTATTTACACTACATTTCAATTTTTAACCCCAGATGTACCCTACATGTCATTTGGCATTTTTCAACCAATCACAGGCATTTAGCATTTTGCAGTTCCCTTCACTGCACTACAATACAGTGGCATTGGAGTGGGGGTAGCGTGAGTTGCGTGTGACATTCAGCTAACTCGGTCCCCGATGCCCAGCCTATCTTAACAAACATGTACATTTTGAAAAACATTTTTAATGCTAAAATTCAACCGTCTGTGAGAAAGCTCGGTTCGAGCAGTTGCGAGGCTATGTTGATGTCGTACATGCCCTTGAGAAAAAAAGATCCTGTAAGAGCACGGAATAACATTTGTAGCATGATGCGACTTTTTGCATGATCACTTGATCCTGCATGGCGGACATTTGATTAATGTTGTAACGGTAGAAAATACAACCATCAAATTGACTCCAATTTCTCCCATAACCCGTGATTCCCTAATACGGATAATCATAGTTGTCACAGAAAAAGGAAGGGTCGAGTAAAACCGGAACGAAGGGCACCATGAGGAATTCTCGACGCTTCGAGCGAAGAAGTGGGAGACAGGTGAAGCCTATTGGAAAGAAAGCGTCGACGTTTTAGCGAGTCGCGAAGATCTGGTAGCTCAAGAAAGCACAACAACCGAAGAAGTTCGAAGGGTTCGCAAAACGATGATATCGCCCTTTTCGAGGGGTAAAAAAATAAGAGAGATCAGAAGAGTACTTGTATTGATTATCTTTTAGCGCGCTCTCCGTTGTTTCTACTACTCATCCTACCCCGTATTTTTCCTTGCCTCCAAGCTGCTCCTCATTTCCGGATCGTGCACCCTCATCTTTCCGCCCCTAAGGCACCCGCTTATTCCTAGCTATCAGGGTTTCTTCTCATCGGTCCAAGTCTCCGTTCGTCCCACCGTGGTTTAAATCTTCACTCAGTGGTCCCTTCTGATACTTGGATGTCCCCGTAACGAGCGAAAAACGGAAGTCCGCAGGGATGACAATTATTCAAAGTTCTTATCAGCTGGGCATTTTTCATGGTCTTGAGCAACTCATCTCACAATCTGATGAATTTTTTATTTCAAATTTGAGCATTCAACGAGTCCATTGCAGAGGAGACCAGGATCATCCGCACCTGGGTGAAGTCGGTCCCCAGAAGTCTAGTTCGGATACATTCCGTACTTGAATTCAGCAAGAAGAAAAAGCCCCTTATTTTGTTTTTAATCATACGATATTAATTTGCTAACTTTTTCAATAGGAGTAAATTGTTATGATTTTCAAATTACCGGAATATCATGAGAAAGTGGCAGTAACGTCCGTCGCAAATATCAATGCGCTTTCGACTGGCCCTGCACCCAATGAAAGAACAAATATTCATATTTACTGTTCTTCTACCCTTCTAAAATTGTTAGCCCAAAAGTAGAAAGTGTTTAAAAAATCTCCAAATGTTTATTTTGCCCGAAAGGTTAAAAACCGAAAATAAATTGAATATCCGGTAATCCTCGTTATCACAATCCCTCCAGCTTGGATGATAAATGCCAGAACGTGTTTTTTCAATCAAGGACTTGGGTAAACAAACCATTTTCCGTCCAACCCTCCATCGTTCTGTGTCGTCCGATTGATACCGTGATAAATATATAGCAGACCCATGTCCACTTTGACAGAACCGAACGACGACAGTCGAAGCCCAGAACCCAGGAGAAAATTGTAAAACCAGATGGGTAGCCTTACCCTCATTGGCATTCCTCCTGTGTGTCTCTCCTGCTCGATTGGCTAATCCTCTTTTTCTACCTCGTGTATCCGAACAGCATATAAACTTTGGGCTATAGAGATATCGGAACATACCTATACTATGAATTCTGCTCGTAGGATATTTCTGTTCCTCGATGGCGTTTTTTTTCGGACTAACGCATTGATCAATTTTTCAGCCTGCAGAATCTAGGCATGTTTGACGTGTGTTCAAAGTATGAAGAAGTTACGCAACATGAAGGGTAGACAGGCGTTGCCATGTTGATTCGACACAATTATGCATTTGGTGGCGCGTAATGAGTTACAAAAACACACGTAATGCGTTAAAATTACACACGTGAGGGTGCCATTTTTAGGCCTTAAATTATTACCCACATTCGTAGCTGTCCCCATCAATAACAGGCTTATTCGACACACATAAAGCGTTTAGAATCAATATACCAGATGCATATTTACAAACATTGAACCAAACGACACACGTTGATAGCAACACACGAGAAAAAAATAACACGGGAAAAGCAACACAGTTTAAGGGGTTAGGCCTCTCTAGACGCCGAAAAAATAGGCTGTTTGGGGATTTTTTTTCAGAAAACCTACAAAATAAATCGAGATTACAAAAAGGGTGTTTATCACACATATCAGTGACCATATACAATAATTTTTTTGAAACGATTAATTTCAAAATGGTGGCTGTGTAGCGTGTATCTCCAAACTGCATTTTTTAAGTTGACCGGAAACGTAACAGACAATTTTCAACCGATTCACTTGAAATGTTGAATATATCTTGAAAAATACATTGTCTATGGAAGTACGTACGATTTTTTTTATATTGCATAGTTCATTTGTTATTAACAATTATCTGACGATTTTTTAGGCAAATTTTTCACTTTCCAAAAAAATCGTTAGATAATTGTTATTCACAAATGAACTATGCAATATAAAAAAAATCCTACGTACTTCTATAGACAAGGTATTTTTTCAAGATATATTCAACATTTCAAGTGAACCGGTAGAAAATTGTCGGAGTTATGTTTCCGGCCAACTTAAAAATTTCAGTTTTAAAATTAACGCTGCACAGCCGCCATTTTGAAATTAATCGCTACAAAAAAAATATTGTATACAGTCACTGATATGTATGATGAACACCTCGATGTATTTTGTAGTTTTTCTGAAAAAAAATCCCAAAAAGCTTATTTTTTCGGCCTCTAGAGTAGCCTAAGGCCTTAGGTGTGTTAATTGCGAGTTATTGATCATATGTTCTAAAAATCACTTTGGTTACGGCATCACGTGAAACTCATTAGTTGATTTGACATCGATTGATTAACCGGATAATTGAAGACCACATTTGATCTTAACTTTTTGGTTCTTTTATAGATCATTTTCGAGTTTGTCACGTGGACGAGCCTGAAATTGGAATCTATTTTCCAAAACCTCGATAGCTGCGTTGAATCTTTAGCGACGTATTTCTGTTTTGAGGCCATCACCGACAAGCAAAAAGCGGCCGTCATCGTGAAGCTGTGTGAGAACCTAGCCTATGCGACGACAAGAAAACAGTGACCCTTCTCATACACACTACCGAGTAATATATAGGGTGTCCCTCTTATCTCTGCCACCCGAAATAACTCGGTAATTATCGACGTCACAAAAAAATGTTCCCGACAAAAGCTATACGGTGTGAAGGGGGCCATCAAATGCGACCGATTTTTTTTTTATTTCGTTGGAAGCGCTGACGCACAGTGAAGGTCACCACTGCTTTTATAAATGGAATGGTACATTTTTTTCAACCATCGTGTAGAGCACCTCAATCAGCATAAAACACATTAGGGGGTCAAAGTCGTTCAAGGTCATTCAAGGTCACCTATTAAAATTAAATACAAATCTAAATATCTTGGATCACTGTCAAATATTTGGTAGTGATCCCAGATGTTTAGATTTGTATTATCGATGCTGACCTTGAATGACCTTAAACAACTTTGACCCCCGATGTTTTTATGCGGCTTGAGGTGCTCCACAAGATGGTTTAAAAAATGTACCATTCCATTTGAAAAAGTGGAGGTGACCTTTGCCGTGTATCAGCGCCTCCACCGAAATAAAACAAAATTGGTCGCATTTGATGGCCCTCTTCACACCGTGCAACTTTTGTCTGCAACATTTTTTTGTGACGTCGATAATTACCGAGTTATTGTGGGTGGCAGAGATAAGAGGGACACCATGTATAAGTACTGTGGAGTTCGGTTCAATAAATGCACATATTTTGACGATGAAAAGCTTTTGTTATTCAATGTATTATTCCGACGCATCCCATGTATATACAGTACTACAAAAATAAGTGTGTTGTTTTTACACACTTTGAGTGTGTAAATGGCTTTAGACACTTTTGACACGTTTCAACCCGTGTAAGAAAATAATGCACGTAAGTGTGTTGTTTGAACGCATCAATTATTTTATTTCTAGTTATTTATTAACTTATTTATAGTTAAAAATAACTATATTGTAATAAAGTTATTTTTACACCGTTATTTTTTACAAGTGTTAAAGTGTGTAAAAAGTGTCTACAGCCATTTACACACCTAAAGTGTGTAAAAACAACACATTTGTATTTGCAGTGCCTTCTCAGCTGCCAGCACGCGAATGGCGAATGGAAAGTAATCCCGAGTACCGATGAAAAGCGACAAATGGACAGCCAAGTGAGCAGAGAGTTGTACCAAACCACTTTCGGGCTCTACCCTCTGCTCACCACGCCCGTTTGCTCCTCACATCGGATTTACTCGTCTTGATTGACGCCTGAGGAATAAAAAAAAAACGTCCTGGCTTCGAATGGCTGGCGGATTTTTGCGATTGCTCGTTTTTTCTCTCATTGGAAAATGAGGAATACAAAAAAGGCGAGGCTTGCTCTGGGGTGGGCAGAGAAATTCGTTGAACGACGGGACCCAAGGGTTTTTAGGTGTCAAGGGAGAAACTCCACACGGCGAATGTGACGTGTATACGCGCGACTATGAACACGTTTGCGAGAGTAGCGATCTCACGAATCCGAGCGGTCTGATTAATTTCGCGAAGTAGAGACATGCTGGCCGTGTATAAGTACCACCCCCTACCGCGCTCATTCTCAACTCCAATTCAATCTTGTCGGAGAGCTTCCGCGAGAAATTGAGCAATTTAGCAAATCGGCTGAATCAGCAAAAAAAAATCATTCTCACACAGTCGAATGCCAAATGGAACAAGGTTGCACCTTGAAAATAAACGAGGTGCAAATCTGTCAACTGTTTGTACTTGGCCACTATGACCTTTCCACTCGAAGTTCAAGGGTAATGCGGAGCACCAGAAAGAAAAATTGAGCAATTTTCGAAACATCGGGTAAATAAGCTTGCCCCGACGTTAAGTCGTAAAAGCTCGTAAAGCATACAAAGTGGCCTGATCATTACCCGATAAATTCTTCAGTGTCTCGACGAGGATAATTTTTTCGCTCGAGCTACGAACGTTCCTCGACTTTCCTTCATTTTTTTTGCCTTTGAAAGATGCATTTGACATGAAAGGGAAAGTCCCAAGAACGGAGACAAAGGGAGTAGGAGGGAGTAGGAATGACGAGGTGGCAAGAGGAAGAAAGCCA
Source organism: Ophion obscuratus (assembly GCA_964007375.1). Classification (NCBI taxonomy): domain Eukaryota; kingdom Metazoa; phylum Arthropoda; class Insecta; order Hymenoptera; family Ichneumonidae; genus Ophion; species Ophion obscuratus. The sequence continues at coordinate 7,533,511 of OZ023321.1, forward strand.
AACGCCTGCGAGAGGCAACGATAGAGGGAGAGAAAGTTGTAGATATATAAGTACAAGTATATATTATGTTATGCATATACGTTTTATCTGGCAGGGTATATCTATGCATATGTATTTTTAAGCCGGTGCGAACATTACCCGATGATTTACGAAGGCAAAAAGTTGCCCACTTTATTCATACTCTTTGGCTATGTTCATAACCTCCCGGTGAGTATATGAAAAAGCAGGGTGTACGGCTCCCAAGAGCGACCCCCGGCATTGGCTTCCACAGCGGGCTGTTGGAGTGAAACTTACCCTTATATACATACATATACATACATTATGCATACACGGTGTCTTTTCTCACTCCTTTCTTGGCCTTTACAGTCTCGTTCCGCTGCCGTACTCCACCGGCACCATTCGCGCGCCTATGCGTTCCGAAAGTTCACGATATTTCTCCCCCTACTGGCTTGAATGTGTTTAGATTAGGTGCTTTCCGCGTGCCACGAGGTGGGTCAGGGCTAACAGTTATTATATTCGCTGGGGAAACGTTCTTCCTGCATATTTCTCTTTTTTGTTATACTTTCTCAGCTACGATACAAAGCCACACTTCTTTTCTCTTCCTCAACGACGTTATAAGCAAAAAGGGAGAAATCTGGATTGTAAAATGTTGAATAAAATTTTCTAGACTCTCGTTTCGAGGCAAAAAAAGTTACGAAGAGTTGCTTGGTGTAGTACCACTCCTGAGACACCTGACAGTTAGCCGTCAATTGACAACAGAATCGGATGACAGTCGGATCAAGGCTGGCTTGACATGATGGCCAAACGATGGCTTTCAGACTGCCTCAAAACTGCCCTCAGTATTGAGCAAGCTGTTCAAGGGCTACCACCCTTTTAGACAGTACTTGCCCAAAACTGGTAGTTCGTCAAATGACAATGTGTTCAGAGGTTAGGCAGCGGGATAATCACCTGAGCTCCAGTTCTAACAATGGGGGTTCAACAAATCACCCAATCAACGTTTGGGTTCCCAATGACTTACCAGTCGATCGTACTCTGAACATTAACGGTTTCCTTGGTTCTACATGGCGTTCCTCATCAAACCTTTCTATCCATCTAGTTTAATTTAATCGCATTAAGAGTTAGTTTGTCGAGGGCGAACAGGAAAAGTAGGAAGACACCAATAGCTAGAGGAAAAGAGACCAAGTGGTTGGATCGAGCTTCTCATCGACCAAGCTTTTTCTTTGCATTCTCTTTCTCTATCTTTCTTCACTCTTCGCGCTAGTCCTGCTCCCGTTTGTTCGGAGAACGACTTTCTCGTTCCGTTTTATAACCAACGAGACACTTCCGCAAGACATTTGTCGCTTGCCAATCGCCAACCAAGCTGCGCAGAATGGCCAATCCTCCCTCACCCTACTGTCTAGGTTCTCCGTAGAGGAACGAATTTTCTTCGAGATACGTCACACGGTTTCTCTCCCTCACTAGGTGTCACGTTAGATTTAGGAAATTATACTTTTGGACGACCCATCGTGGTTGTAATCATGTCAAGTTGTTTGGGTTTTTCGTACTTATGCAAACGCTGTCAAAGTGATTTATTTACACGATGGCATGTTCATTTGATATATTGGGAATTTCGACGAATGTTGACAATCAACCGGTTTTTTGGGCTCCAAGCTTATGAAGACCCCTCAATGTGGCCCCCTATTTTTCCCTCGTCGAGTAGGTTTTGAGAAGGAAAAAATGAGATAACGAAGGATAAATCAAGAGGCGTTTCACTGAATGATAAAACAAAAGAGTAACTAACCGAAATAAAGTGCATGGGTAATGTATTCGGTGCTGTGAATGATTATTCCTAATCCCTAGCCGTTGAGTTAGGTCCGTTTTTCTCTCTGTCTCTCTCTTTCTCTTTTGGGTACTCTCTGTGTGCGGTTTACCGCAAACCGCACGTTTATCCGGTACACTCAGCCTCCTCTCATTCTCTGCATACATTGTACTGGGGGTTTGGCCAATTTTTATCGAACAACGGATCGACGCAGATTCGGAGAATAGTTATTACCTGAGATAATGATATTATTGTTAGTCCAATGCTTCGTTAGTTTTGGTAGAACGATATAAGTCTTATGAAAAATTTTGATCATGAGAATTTTGAAAGAATTGCCTGATCACAAGTCACCCTCAAAGTATCTGATGAACTTAACGTTGGCGGGTTGTGCCTAGTTGTAACAGACGAAACCAGCTCATGTTTTTATGTAGAAAATAGTGATGATATATTTCTAGGAAAATTAGGTATGTGAAAAATATCATCTGAAGAACACTGTAAATGTTTTGTGTATGATCTGAAGTATACTATTGATAAATAGAAAAATAGTATAATTTTGTGTATATGTCTGAAGAACACTCTGTAATTATAATTGATTTACAGCCGATGTCCATGAAGCACCTCTCGAAGCAATGCCCTTCTGAACCAGGTTATCTAATATAAAAAAGTAAAATAGACTTAGTTGGTATGCCAGTTTATCCTATGATTAATCGAAGGAATTTCCGAAATATCAAATTTAAAAAAAAAACGGCGCGTGCTCACAGTAAGTCTCGATTTTTTTCGAAAAAATGCGAGTTTATCGTTCATCATATCGATTTGAGCATGCATCAGAAAAAAAATCCTTCGATCAAATACTATATTTTAATATCTAGAAAAAAGCCTAAGAAATTCAGTAAGATCGATGCAGTAGTTTTTGAGATATTTTGTTCACTGACTTTGAAAACGTACTTCCGAGAAAAAGTGCGTTTGAAGTTCAGAAAAGGCGGAAGAAGATTTCAAAAAGCGTAAAAAGAGTTTGAGGCGTCATCATATCAGCCAAAAAATCGGTCAATTTTGATCCGATCACCTTGAATTTTTTCAGGCAACATGTATAATATGATTGACTGTCGAAATATATTGCTTTTGAATAGAGTGATTTTTCGACTTTTACTAGGCATAACCCCTTAATGTATTCACGATGAAATAATACTTCTTTCAGCTTCTTCTCATTGTAACGAGCAGTCCATTTTCTCATCAGAAATATACTTCTCTCTTGATCGGTTGAGTAACAGTTTTTACACTTCGATTATGCCGTTAGTTGCCGCACGTTTCTCGTTTAATTCCGTTAAGTGAAGGATATAGCATTGGGTGATGATCATTGTGCGCAATAAAGGCCGGGAGGTTGGAGGAAATTCGGAATTTACGATTGCCAGGAGGAAATAAAAGGAAGTCGAAACTTCGGAGGCCTTTGTACAACGAGGAAGAGTATCGGAGATCTTTCTCGCAGTAGTAGTGAAACATAACAGGCAGACCGTCGTCTCTCCGTCGTCGCGTGACGAGGGCGCCGCGTCGTTTCTTGGGATTGGTAGGAGGAAGCTGCCAGTGTACCAGAGCGACAGCCAGAAGCTCGAGGGTTCGAAAGGCTGGAAGGCTGGAAGGCGTAACACGGGTCTAATAGGTCGTTTGATCCTTGGAACTACGTTCACTCGTCTCGTTCCCTTTTTCAGCGACCTATACCGGAGTTGAACAGCATCTTCGTCGCGCTTCCCTAATCATTGCTCATTTCGTAAGAACAATCATGAATTCTCTCCACCTCCCAGTTTCAGCGCCCTCCCTGTGTCTTCGCTGCCTTGTGTTTCACTCCGTCTCTCACACCCTTTCTGATTTCCAAGGCCATCTTAGATCGAAGAACCTGTGACTCGGTTCGTTAAGCTTTACGCTGGTGCCTGGCGGACCGGAAAATGCTTTTTCATATCATCAGGTTAGGCATTACCGCTCCTTCAAACTCCAAGTAATGAAAAAGCGTTCATAGCTCATCATCATTACGATGTTGAACATCTTTCACGAACGGTCAAGAACTAACGATGAGCCAAAGTCTATGTATTGTAATCCCACGGAAAAAACTCCATGAGAACTATACGAGAAAAATGCGGTGCGCTCCTGGACCGGGATTTGAACCAGGGACCTTCCGATTGCCGGTCGACTGCCCTGACCACTGAGCTACGCCAGCCCGCTTACCTTTCGCGGATAGTCTCCGAATCTGCCAGAGTCGATCCGACTCGAAATTTGCCCAAACTGAAACTCAACACGCAACGGGTACTCAAGACGAGGGGATTGTCTGAGGGACGGAAGGGAGAAGGGTTACTACATGCCGTCCTGGCCTGAGGGGGAGGGAGGAAGGCTCAATGAGACTCTTGTCTCAAGGAGGGGATTCTTTTCCACAGCAATCAAGGATAATTCTGGTTCAGTATATTCTTCATTCGGCCATGGGCCGCTGTTGGCCGCCCTTTGTAACTCCCCGGAAAACGTTGGGCGCCATTTGTAATCCCCCGAAAAAAACTCCATGCGACCTATCCAAGAAAAACTACGGTGCGCTCCTGAGCCGGGATTCGAACCCGGAACCTTTCGATTGCCGGTCGATTGCCCTGACCACTGAGCTACGCCAGCCCGCTCACTTCACCTTTCTCGGATAGTCTCGATATTCGTAACGCAACGTTACAGTATACGTAACATTAGAGATTATTGGTATTGTTGCTTCAGGTAGGAATCCCTTTGGAACTTTTTCCTTGATCAGATCATAATCTAGTGTACCCATGCAGGAATTGTCGTAGAGATCCAGTTGGATCCCAATGAGGATTCCCTATGTGCGCTGTCCCTAACAAATCCCTGTAGAGATGCGGGTGCACCTTGGATCTGCCCACCAAATTTGTGTACAGGATCACGAAAGGATATTTTTTGGTACAGCGCAGAAAGACCAGTTGAGCAGTTAAAAAAATCCTCGAACGATGTCAATCGGAAAATAGCGCGGCACCCTCTTGAATTTCAATATGATCTCCCTACGTGCGACCCCCCTATCAAATCCTTATAGCGATGTGGTGGGATCTGGGGACTCCTTAACAAATTTCTGCACGGGTATTGTTGGTTTGAAAATTCTTCATCATTTCAGTCGCTTCTTTTGCATATGTCGATAATATGACGTAAGGTTTTTGTGGCTCTTCAGTGATGACGTGATTTGTGAACGTCCGGCAGAGGTTTCACTTGGTATAAAGATGTGACTTAAGGGTTAGGCAAACATTTCAGCCTGTTCCATATTGCTTGTTGCCCATGTTCCAACTGTCTTTGTGATCGCTGGAATTGGTTCTGTCACACTTTTTTCCGGTAGCTTACCCCAACGATTGATTAGAGTTTGCCTGAGGAGACAGAGCTTGGAACACTTGTGTATTTCGTACGTTGATGTTTTTCTTTCGTTCAGACCTCATTTGATTGCACTGTCACTGCACTCAATGTGCAGATTCGACATGAGATGATCACTTTGTTGTAATAGCTACGTTTTGATGAAAACAAATTCTTACTCTCTGTGTCGACCTTCCCCCAACCTAAGAAGTTGGGGGACACCATAGGTTCTGGTGCGCTAGGCCCAGGGAGCTAGAGTGGAAACCAGCTGGTTGAATTGCCGTGAAAAGCGGGTGGCATAAGAGAGGAACGTCGAATAAGCGGGTGGTCCTTAAAAGTTCAAAAAGTGTTCTCCCCCTCTTCTCTTCTTCTTCTTCTTCTTCTTCCTTTTCTTTCGACCTCCGCTATCTTTCAGCCCGCAACGCACATCGCTTTGCCCTTTTTACATCGGAGCACATGTAGACATATATATATACACACATACACGCCCACACATACTTGAAGAATGAAAGGGCAGAAGCGGGATCGCTCAACCAACCCCTCTTAGTGCGGACCACCCAACGGGAGTTGTTATCTAATTTTACTCTCAACGCTTCTTCGATTTATTCACCAACTTTTCGACGCATTACAATATGCTCACGCTAGCAGAAAGGAAGCGAGAGGGAGATGAAGTGAGATCAAGAGTCTGCCAGTGCTGTTGCACTTTCGACCTCGACATAGAGGAACGAGAGACTCGAGAAGTTAGACGTTCTTTTTCATATAGCTTATATAGGATTCTACCCTTCATTCAAAGTACCCGCCAGCCTCTCTTTCTCTCTCTCTCTCTTACTCTCCCTCTTTACGCTCATGAAAAATCATTCCGTATCGAACATATGACCTTGACGATTGAGACCATTTAATATTTTACTGATTTCATTATGCCAATGGTTCCTCGTACCTACGGAACCCTAAAGGGGATCACGCGTAAATATTAAGGGGGCGATCCCTTTATAATGTAAAGAAAAGCTTATGGCCGAATATGGGATAAACTCCACGAGGAAGCTAAGGGACTGCTTTATGGCCCAGGGATCGCAGATTAATCGGTAGGTCATTCACTCACGAAATTGTTAAGTCTCCAAACTTTAAACGAGTTGTCCTGAAATCCACTATTTCATTATCCTCGTACAAGATAACTGAAAAACCATGTGGTCGATCATTTTAAAATTCTGCACACTTTCAGATAACATATTTACCGTCTCTGTGAACCTAGAGTTTCTCGGAAACGAATTTAAAAAAATACTTTTTTATTGACAAGCACTATAGGAAAAATGTGATGAACAAAAAACATTCTTTGAAACACGACCCATTCGTTGAATTTTTACTGTTTAGATTCTCATCGAGCATGTGGATTGTAGAAATCTCAAACTTCTTCGCTCTGATGTTTCAGATTGATGCATCAGACGCGAAATTCTACGACTTGGAACAACGCAGGTGGTAACCGTCGGCAGGCCGCCATTTTTGAAATATGAACAAAATTTGGAAAAATAAAATACGTAATAATAACTACGTAACATTTTAATGATATAGAATGAATAGTTTCGACACAACAAAATCTTAACGATTCGCTTATTTTCGGCTGCTTAGAGGGAAAGTCAAAGGGGGAGATACCCCGTTAACTTTATTTAAGCGTATCAATCGCAAAGATTGGAGGTATGCAAGCTTAAGTTTTTCAAAGAAAAAAACCCAGCCCTTGCGAAGACTGATCAGCTGATTAACAGCCACCGGTATCCGAGTCCCGAAAGCCTCCGATGGTAGTTCGAGCCTTGATACCCAAGTGCCCAAAGCCTCCAATGATAGTCTAGCTTCGGTATTTCCTTCCACAGCTCGGAGAGAGAAAGGGAAAAAGAGAGAAAAAAAGAGCGAGATGGGCGGGAGCCAAGAGTTCTGCATGCTTGTAAACTATTTTAATTACAGCATCGTCGACGCGCGGCTACCACAGTTTCATTTCACCACTTTATTGGTCTCACGTACTATGTACGTACATGTATGCAGATACCGACATTGTATTCTTCTCCTTTTGTACATACCTATACTTTTCCACACACCTTCGCACATTTGTAACTTATTTTCCATACAATACATGTGTTTCATATATTTCAGCTGCAAAAACAACTATCGCATCACCGTTATTTTATACCGCTATTTTTCCACATTCCGTCACGGAGTTGTACAAACTACACTACACCACGGAATGAAGACAAATTCATGCCGTAATGATGTTTTTTTCCTGATTCCAGTTGACATTGCGCTGGATTTAGAATTTTACGGCTTCATCGTAAATTATTAGTGGTATGTGCATTTATTGGACTGCAAGTGTGTCTAGTTGTTGCCTGTGTTTGGTCCATGTAAACATCAAAGTACGTCCTACGGTTGCTTCAATGGAATACCTTGCTTACCCGAGAAACAAAGTTCATATCTGAATATATCTGAATCATATCTGTAGAATCAGATATGATCAGACAAGAAAATAGGCAATATCTGTTCATGTAGTGTCATGACAGATCATGTATGCTTATATTTGAGCATGTACGATCATATCAGAGCCATTTTGATAATGTTGAGAGCAGATCCGTCCATATCGCAGCAGGTCTGACCAGATCCAATCCCCAGGCAAAATCTGATCTTGTTGGGTCAGATCTGATTTTATTGGGCCAGATCTGATCATGTCAGGTAGATCTGATTTTATTGGGCCAGATCTGATCATGTCAGGCAAATCTAATCTTATTGGACCAGATCTGTCTGTCCGTATAAGAATAAAATACCTTGGATCCCAGTAGACCTGGACATCTATGAACAATAGACCTGCCCATATGATAGAATCATAGTTTATCTGAACCATCGGACCAGGTATGACTCCGACTATATCAGAGCAAATCTTACCCTGTTGAGACAAATCAAATCTTGTTAGTGCAGTCATGAAGATATTAAAATTTTTACATATATAAAGCGGGGTTATTAACACGTCAAGTGATGACGTGTTAATAATTAATAATATTATAGTAACTCACATGATCACATATAATACAGTCAGGTGAGGTGCCATATCTGATCGGATATCGTCTTATATCCTCATATATCGTTTCATATATTCAGATGTTTTCATGTGTGAACAACTGAACTGCATATACGACAAGGTATGAGTGTATAAGACTTCGCATATTTTCCAGGTTTGGTATCGTATCTGACGGGATAACATTTTATATGAATGTGCCTGCTCATATATCATATCATATATGTCCAGATATGGTTTCACGCTGCCAACTCGCTTTGGTACCTGACCAGATAAAAACATATATGAGATCTATATAGCGGAGTCTGGTACCGTATTTGATCGAATATGATCTTATACGAACAGATACGTTCACATATCACATCATGTATGTTCAGATACGAATTTACGGTACCAACTCGCCTTGGTACTTAGCCAGATATAAACAGATATGAGTTCATATATGGTCAGGCCAGATACTGTATTTGATCAGATATGATCTTCTATATGCATATGTGATGTGGAATATGATCAGATCTAATCATATATGATACTGTAAAATGTCAGATATAAATATATCTATTACATGTATGGCAATATCTGAAACATATATGAACATGTCCACTCAGACATGAACTTTTTTCCCGGGTATGGCGGTTGGACGGGCTTTTTCTAGATGATTTCGCAGTTTAGACGTCTATATAAGCGTGAGAATGAAAGATGGAAAAAGTGGGGAAAATTAATTGAAGAAAAGATAGCATAAAAGGCCTACAGGGATATTGGGCCCTGAGAGACCGAAAGGTCCCACTATTTCTTGGCCTACAAGTTTTCATGCGTGTGCTCCTATAGCAGTATCAGAGATGACTCGTTGATTAATTGTGCTAACCCTCTGGAGACGGGTCTCTCTATATTTTAACAAAGAGAGAGGCAAAGGCAATCTCAGTTGCATACGGTAAAACGATGCAAACATTATGGCTAAAATATTCCACACATCACAATTAAGGCATTTGCTTTTTGATTTCATGGTCCGTTTACTCCAGTTTCAACCAGTTTTCTCAACATTGCGCTTCCATTTGATGCAACGGAAGATACAGTAGTTAGCTATAACCGACACGTGCTCGCCGCGATGATAAATTAAAAGGTAACATCTTCAAGACGACGCAAAAAAGTGGTTCGAGGTAGCTTGCACTGGTCCATGCGTATGTATTGGGGCATTCTTACACCATAAGAATGTCCGATCAAGCAAGCATGTGTCCACTAAAAGCGCGCATCGACGTCCGTCTGCTGGTCGTTTTTCAGCATTTTCCATCTCGTGTCCTCTGACTTTGGTGTTTCATCGCCCTTGCACAGATTTCCCGACAGTGAGGATCTTCCGCCGTAGGCTGGTTGTGTATGGGAAGCGATACATGGGGTCATATCAGCAGCTATTTGCATATTACACCGTACGCGTTTTGACAGGGACCGGTTGGTTTGTCTCTGGTAAAAGGAAGTGGTAAAGCATGAAAATGCGATGTAGCTGTATGTACACCTACATATGAATGTAGGAGTACATGTCTGTTTTTGTATGTAGGTGTACACACACCTATACCTGTTTTATGTTTTTTTGTAAGTGTATGTACACATACACCTACATGTAAATATAGGTGTATGTAAACCATCATATGGAGGGAGGTGTATGTAGGTGTATGTAGGTGTATGCGCCCAACCCTATATATCAATGTAGGTGCATGTACACCTACCCCTACATATGAATTCCGGTGTATGTACACCTACACCAACATGTGATTGTAAGTGTATGTACACATACACCTACATGTGAATGTAGGTGTATGTAAATCTACACCAACATATGAATGCCGGTGTATGTACACCTACACCAACATGTGATGGTAAGTGTATGTACACATACACCTACATGTGAATGTAGGTGTATGTAAATCTACACCAATATATGAATGTAGGTGTATGTAAACCTACACCAACATGTGAATGTAAACCTACGCCAACATATGAATGTAGGTGTATGTAAACCTACACCAACATATAAATGTAGGTGTATGTGCACCTACACCTACATATGAATGCAAATGTAGGTGCACCTACACTAACATGTCAATGTAGGTGTATGTGCACGTAAACTTACGTATGAATGTAGGTGTATGTACACCTACATATGAATGTAGGTGTGTATACAGCCACACCTAACCCTACACATAGAGTACGCATATATGGATAAAGGTGAAGTCTGACTGATGGGTTTTCCACTAGGCAGCAGACTATCGAAATACCCTTTTTCCTCATCAAAGGAAGGGATATCACGTTTTTTGTTTTTTTTTTTTCAGCATAAAGCTTTAATACCACTTTATCCTTGTGATACATATATTTCAAATAGCTCGACGATTCTGAACACTCGTATACACAGTCTGCCGTAAAAATAAAAAGTACGTTCTATATATCATACCACTTCGCGAAGTCTTCAGGCCTCGGGCATTTTTAAGCCACAGGAACATATCCGAAGAGCAACTGCAGCAGCTTTTGATGGTCACAGCTTTTGCTCATGAGGACCATTTCGTTAATGAAAAGTGTAGATTGATACAGTGACAGTGTAAAAGACACCCAAATCCGTAATCTATTTTTTTTCTGAACGTATATCATTTTTGTTTGAGGAACAACCAAATCATGGAAAGTACAAATGTGACTTCAAACTGATACGCCCTTACCAGCTGGTATCATTGAGCTTGGAAGTATACGCAAAAACCTCAATCATTACTTTTGTGATTTATCGGATCAGAAAATGACTACTTGAACAAGAAAATAACTGCGATGTATAAAAAATATGCAATTGTTATGAATGTATATTTGTGCACTTTCTCGAAACTTTCTGATATCCTTGTTTATCATATTATTTTAAAATTAATCGATAAAAATAATTTTACATAAATTAATTTAAAATTATTTTGAATAAATAAATTCAAATTCATTTTAAATAAAATCAATTTTAAATGACAATACGTATAAATTCGAGTTGAGATTTTATTTTATTTTATAGCAATCGTGTATAAATCTAACAGAAATTGAGTTTTGAGCGTGACCATACTTTCCCTGTATTCCGAAGTCACCTACCCACCTCTTCAATTATTATTTATTTGCCCCAATTTTCACGACGTTTATTACAACAATAATAATAAATTATAAGAGTACAATATTTTGATTGAACAGTCACGAAAAAAAGGTTTGTTTGTGCAGAAGAATATTGCATCTACCGCAGCGCATTTGGGATGAATACCGCAGTGCTCGACTTGTAGCCCCTCCTTGTCTACATCGTACATTTGAGACAAGACGCAGCAAAAAGGTCCTGGTTCACTCGTATCGATTTGAAACTTTAACTATTCTTATAATATCATATTGCGAAGTTAGGTGGATAATGAGGATGAGGGTGGACTCGCATCCTTTTTTTGCGGGAGTTTTCCTGAGAGAATTGCTGAGATGGCCAGTGGACTAGCAGGCGACAACCCTCAGGGGAGGATGCTGCGGTCGCGAAACTCTATCCTAGTATCCCTCCTGTATTACAGAGTTGAACCTTTGCCGGAGGTTTTCTGTATAGGCGAATTAGGGTCCCGCCGACGGCGGGTTACCTTCGAAGTTAAAAATTGTTTAAATTGTCGAGTAACTGCTAGCCGTCGGCGCTAATAAAACTCACACCCTCGTCCTGCCTCGTGCACTTTCTCCTTCTTCGTCCCTCTCGCTTTTTTTTTTACTTCGCCGTCGCTCTCGTTCAATGTGCCGTTCGAAAAAAGTTCTTTCAAACATCCCTCTTGAAAGCTTAATTTTTTCGACTTTCAAGCTCGTACTATGAAACTCTACTCCCGTATCTTGTTCCGGGTAGGGTTTGAAAAAAATTGTTTCAAACACCACTTTCTTGACGCGTAATTTCCTCCCCTGAACCCTTTCAATGCTGAACGATCTTTCGCTCAATTTTTCCAACTCTCGTTTCTAAGTTCATGATTTTCGTTACATCTATTCGCGATGATAACATCGAAAATGTCAACGCATGCCGCAAAATAGTTTAATTAGAAATTTCTTCTCAACACTGTAGCCAACAAGGGCAACGAAGATCCCTACTTGAGGGGGGAGATACCTTTTGGTAAGGGAAAAATTTGCTGATTTTCATGATTTTTAAAAAAGATTTCTTCACCATTTTTCAGACTTAGGGTATTTTTGCTAACACTTTTGGCTGGTACATGATATTTTTTTTTATTAATCTTAATAACGGGCGTGACGTATAACTAAAAAATGTATCGACCATTTCAGATAAAATTTGGTATCCATCTTTGTAAACTTATTATCCAAAATATGATCCTAAATGTTTTTGTACATTTTTTAAAAGTATTTCAATATTGCAAAATGTAGCCCACTTTTTCGGACATTGAATTTTTTTGTCTCACAGCGTACCATTTCATCGATTTTCAACATTTATCACTTTTCCTTGGTTCATATTCTACGTATGAGTGTTAATAGAAGACAAATCTTCGATGGTCTTTTTTCGGATTAAGGGGTTGTCTCACATTAGACGCTAAAAAAGGATATGTTTATGGATTTGTTTGATAGGTTTATATTATAGATATTGATATAAAAGTTGTTAGACTTAATAAATACACTTTCGAGATACATTTGCAAAAAACAAAATTATTTAAGTCACTATTTATAGACGAAAATGGTAGTTTGAAAAATGTCCTAAAAATTGTAGGTCTGCGCTGTTGATGAAATCTGGGAGATGGATCATCCGAAACAAAAAATCAAATAGTTTTAGATTCAGTGTATTAATGGCTATAGCGCATATCATACGATTTTTGATATATGCAAAGATAACAAAACGGCGGCACTTTTGAAAAAAAACGTTTTGTTTTACCGTGTTTGGCAAAAAAATAGTGAATATGAGTTTTATTTTAATCCTCGATTTGCACTATTGCTATAGTTGTAAATAATACGTGGTTAAAATTTCATAAGAATCGGTTCAGTAGTTTCGAAGATTTTATCAACAAGCCGTCGAAAAACGTTATTCCCAGAAAAAACGCGTTTAAAATTTATTTGGGTTATATAAATACATTTAAAAGAAATGTATTTCGAAAGTGTATTTATTAAGTGTAACAACTTTTATATCAACATCTATAATGTAATCCTGTCAAAAAATCATGAAAATAGCCTTTTTAGCGTCTAAAATGAGAAGACCCCTTAACCCCGCTGACGCTACGTGTCACGCCGTCTGACAACATCCGCCGCAACCCGTTCAAAAGACCATGCCATACCTCCGCCATTTTTGAAGATTAATACAAAAATACCATGTTACAGCCAAAAGTAGCAACAAAATATATCCTGTCTCAAAACTGGTGACGAAATCTTGCTCTTTGAAAAAAAAGTCATGAAAATCAGCCATTTTTTCCTCGCCTTGAAGTATCTCCCCCCTTAAAACAATTGTATCCTCTACAACGCTACACTCAATTCATAAGCACCAGTGTTTTTTTTTTTAATATCGGGTATCTATCTCAAATTAACTTGCTTTTCGTTTTAATTATCTATTACATATCTTAGTGCCAATTTATCTTCAACTGTCAATCACATTGCATTACATTATAATTTTCGGTCTGCCTCCAATATATATATATATATATATATATAATATATATATTATATTATATATATATATATATATATATATATCAAAGAAGAGCAAATCATTTGCATAAATACTCAACATGTTTGGACGCAAACGGATATTACGATTATAACTAAAATGTATGTAACATACAAGAGAGGGCAGAGTGGAAATATCATATACTTAATATTGCAGCAATGAAATCTCATGTACATACACCCAGCCCATACACACTTCCACACGCTGGCCCGCACCCACGCATTTGTAATGAAACATGTATTATATTCCATACGTGCATTGAAATATAAATGAGGAATTAATTAAATAATACTTGAAGGTTCCCGTTTAATTTGCAAATTTCAATGCATTCTGTAATGTTTCATATTATGACGTCGCATTTTTTTGCTAAATTCATAATATTCGTAGATTTATACACATACGTGATAATTTTTGTAATAAAGTTAAAAAAATATGTATCTACATATGCGATAGTTTTGCTAGTAAAAATATTTAATATAGAGCACTTGTTTAATACTGATGAGTTTTCCAGATTCGTGATTGAAAATAATTCAGGTTGGACCAAAAATATGACTCCATAAAAGCGAAAAGTAATTGCGGAAATGCGAGAATTCAATACGATGCGACTCAAGACTTTATACACCTATGAAAAAAATATACCGATTTTTTTTAATACGCTTAAATAATGTATAAACATCCCAAAAATGATATGGTCCGAAGAAAGATGGTTTTCGAACTTTGAAAGCGTTCACCTTGCAACCATGTTTTAAAAATCTGGCACCAGTCGTATAGCTCCTAAAATTTTCCACCGATTGACTGCAAATTTCAATTGTAGCTTCTTGAATACATTTTCAAGCGAAGTTCACACGATTTTATACAATTAATTAACACATACGTATTTATAAAAAAAATGGAGAACGTTTTTTAGTCGAAAATGCTACTTCTTTTGATAATGCTAAATTAGCCAAAATCAATATTCCGTAATAATGGTGTGTACTTTCCTAGAAAAACTCGTGAAGATTAAAAAAATAGATATATGTTTTTTTGCTTTGGTGCTTATGGCGTATCTAACAAATCCGCTGGTAAAGGGCCTCAAAAAGGCGTTCTGTTTCTACCGGCCACGGGCCACTATTTTTTATTTTTTGGAAAATAAAAAATTGATTTGACCTACAGATACGTAAAATAAAACCTCCAAACCTTATTTTGATTTCTTTATTATTATAAAGCAATCTAAAATATATTATAATATATTTTAAAAGAAAAAAATTCCAAAATAAAGCCTTGCTTTCCGACCATTCAAAGGTATTTATTAAAACGATACTTTTTACAATTGGACAATAAACCATACGCACGTTTCAGCGAGCAAGGGGCAACGATTTAATTAATTACATCAAACGATGTTTTTTTATTTCCTCCTCCTATCTCTCTTTATATCTCTTTCAACTTGTGGAGCGACGAGCACGTTGCTCCTTATCGCAGGCAATTAGGCTGGTTGACGATTAGGGTGCGCAGGGTCTGCTTCATGGGTGTTATGACGTACAACATTCTAAACAGCAATGCTCCACCGTACTTGGTGAAGATTTTCAGATTATCCCAACCTTCCCTTTATGTGGCTCGACGTACTGCCATGGATTCTCACATACCGCGCCATCGTATCACAACGTTTAGGAATTTACTTGTGCTAGCAACTAGGCACTTCAGGAGTGTCATCCTGATAATGCGTTCAGGCTGCTGAGTCTCTACTTCCCTCTATAGTTCACTTTTTATTTTAAATTGAATTTTTATCATTATTTTCCTTTTATGCTCTTCTGCTTACGTTTGCGATGTTATTTTTTATTATTTCTTATTTTTCCTCTTTAGTTAGTTTTGATTTTTTATTTTTTATTATATTGTTTTCTGCTTATGGCTTGTTATGCAGTTTTTCATTTTCATTTATACAGCTTCTTTCTTTATCTCGATATTCTTTCTCATTTACTTTGATTTAACTATTGTCTGTTTATACTTTTATTATATGTTTTGTTTTATTTATCTAGCTTCTCTCTCTCTATGCTTTGTTATTGGTTATTTTTATACTTTTATACTTGTTCTTGATATGTATCTTGCTGCATAAAGATTTATACCAAGACATTATAAACTGTCAATCAATCAATCTCCCTCCCTCTCTCTCTCTCTCTCTCTCTTTCTCCCTCGGGACGAACTTCTCCCGGGTCACCTATACGCATGCATCCCTACAGGATAACAGTGACAGGCGTAGGGTTAAATAATTATCAGAAGAAAAAAAAATCCTCAAGAACCTAAATTCAATTCGAGGGTTTCAGGATTTTCTCGCTACCGATAAGATGTCGCTGCTTTTTCGTGAAAATGAAAGCTTTATTTGAAAAAAAAATATTCCTAATGCTTTCAAACGTTTCGAAACTGTTATGTGATTAACTCCCAATGATTCTGCAGGTTCAGCTGGCGTCTGAAATAAGTCTTCGTGAAGTTATGCCTCCAACTAAACACATCAAAGGCCTTGGGCCACAGTAACGGGTATAAAATCACGTGCAAATTGAACAATTTTTTTTCGTATGAAAAAGTGATTCACTCATAAAATTAATTACACATCTATTTGGTATGAATATCGAGCTGTTAGAATTTTTTTTTTCTTTTCGATGTACACAATGGCCAACTACTAATATTTTCTTTTGTTATCTTTTTTTTAAGCGCTCCGCGGCGTGGCATTTAGCATTCACAATTTTTTACCTAGAACAAAAAAAAATTCTCGTCAATCTACATTAGAATATTTAGAGAAGTGCGTAGGGAATTAAAAAAATATTGTCTTATTCAAAAGTTGTAGGTATTTTAACTTAAGAGGGACTGCAACGTCAACTGCACCACCACGAACACTGTGAAATATTTTCTTCCGAAAAAATTACGTTCTAACTACAAACTTGTGTACACCATGCTGGGGGGAAAAAATGTATTCCAACCAATCGGAATCGTGAGTATATCGGAAGACGAGCGGATATCGGGGCTGAAGTACAGCAGGATCAGCGATCATCTTCCAGGCTAGGAGGCATAAATAACAAACGAAACAAACAAAAAAGGAGGAAAATATAGCGCACAGCAAGTCGATGGGATAGCAAGGTATGAAGACATACGGTACGTAGTAAAAAAAAAAAACGTTGACTCGTACCTTCTCGAGTGTATTCACGCGGAGAAGGGATGGAAAATTTGAAAGGGATGGCTGGGGGCTAGGTGGCGCGACGACTCGATGGGGACACAAGGGTAAGAGCCTCGACACGAGGGATTCACTACGAATGCGCTCGACGGGGCAACGACAGAGAGCCCTAGGTATACGCGGCACACCCTTAAGCCCCTCTTGCCCCCTCCGGCCGCCCGCCACACCAACGGGAGTAACTTAAACTCGGTGGAAAATTATAATTAAGCTCATTCGAGCAACCTCCCTCCCGGTCTCACTCTACCGGCTAGAGAAAACTTGTTCCCGGTTTTGGCGAAACGAGCCACAGACGAAATGTCCTCCAGGCTCTGGAGAGCAACAGAACACGGAAAGCATCGGGAAAATAATCCGAGAAGGAAAGCAGGTGACGCGAGTAATGATCACCAACCGTTTCGTATACATTTGGCTTTGAGCCTGCGGTTTTTTTCAGATTAAAAAAAAAGGTTTCTATTTTTTTTATACGACGGGATATACATTTAGACGGGACGGGATATACATTTAGACAAGAAAAAAATACGCAATATTGTGGAATTTTTTAAGGCGTTACCCCCTCTTGTAGCGCAAAAAAGGCCTTTTTTCATGAATTTTTTTAAAGAAAACTACAAAACTTTTTTAATCGATCAATATACCATCTTAAAGAACCCATCTTGAAGAACTTTCAGTAATTTTTTTATTGAAAAATATTACATTGTTTAGTGGCAAATGGCCGTCACTGAAATAATGTTTTTATATACACGGTTTGCGGTGACCCGCATTGCGGCGAAGTGGATCATCTGAAAAAAAATGCGGATGGATTTAGTCGAATATAAGTATAAACTAGTCTTTAATCGAAGGATTTTAAAAAATATTCATTTTTCACAAAATGGCGGACAGTCAAAGTTAATGGTTCGATTTTAACGAAAAAAAACGGCCGTTTTTTGGCTATAAAACGGCCATTTCTTTCGAAAAAAAAAATCGAACGATTAAAGACTACATTTTTATGTATTAAATAAGCCTGCAAAATTTCAAGAAGATCGGTTCATTAGTGTTCGAGTAATCTTGGTCACCGACTTCAGAAATTCCATTTTGAGAAAAACGCGTTTAAAGTTCCAATTAGCCGGTCGTTTACACAACGGATTCTTCTCTTTTAACGCTCATATCTCAGTCAATTTTGTTCGGATCGACTTGAAATTTTCAGGACATATTCTCAGATACTTATACTTCAAAAAAGTGCAATAAAAAAAATCGATTTTTTCAAAATCGCAAGTGGGGGTAACCCCTTAAACCAAGAAATAATCATTCTATAATTTCCAATATTTAGGTTTACTTTGACGTTATATTTAAGTATATAAAACAATTTTTAAAAATTAATTCATCATCAAAAAAATTAAAATTTCAGAAAATGGCCCGCAGTTACAAAAAAAATCAACATTTCACGCAACATTTCTGTAAAATGTGGAATGAAAAAGTCATTTTTTTTCAATTTTTCAAAAACCATTCTCGTCAATTATAAAGTACCAATATTATCAATATTTCTACCAAGTTTCAACTCAATCGGCTTAATAGTTTTTGAGTAATCCTGCACGCCAATTTCGATAATGCAGTTTTGAGAAAAAAACTCGTTTGAAGTTCCCGCGCGCTCCGAATCCGAGCGGTGAGGCACAGCGTTGACGGGCTGTAATGTTTGAAGTTTTTCGAATTTCGCTTTGAAACTTTGAGAAAATATTCTACATATATAGTTCTATCGTGTTCAGAAAAAAAATCAATTTTTTGATCGTTGTAAATGTATATCCCGCCTTAAGGGATATACACCTGGGTAGGCCAAAAAGATCCATTTTTCAAAAAGGTGCCTATTCGAAAGTACTATCCTTTGAGTGTGTATCCTGAAAATTTCATAAGGAAATTCGCAGTAATGAGAAAGTTATGGCGTTTTGCAACTGACCGGGTGAGCAACGACTACCGGTTGGGGCGCAGTTAGACGCGGCCTTTGTCATCTGTTTGACTATGAGTCGGATGTTCTCGCTCCTCTTGAATTTCGAGTCTTTGTGACATTTTGTATAGCAAGGTCATATTTAGAAAAGTTGATGGGGTCCTATGGTCCAGGACTCGACGATTTCATGTAAGTTTAAAATAAACCAATTATTCCAGTGTAAGGTGTACTCAAAACTTTAAACGAGTTTTACTCGAAACAGTGTTTTCAAAATCGGTACCAGACCCAGGTAGGAAATCAAAAGGCTGACGATGGAAACAAACTTGTGCGAGCCTTGTTTCACCGAGCCTGAGTGAGACAGACCTGGGCCAGGTTTCATTGCATCGTTTGGAGCAGCCTGGAACCAAGACTGGCTGCTTAGCCTAAACTCAGGGTTATTTCAAGCTTATTCAGCCGGTGAATTTTAAGGCTGAAAAATCAAAGCTGGATGCAGGCTTGTTTCAGGTTGTGATAAAATAAAATAAATTTGAAATAATATTTTTTCTGTACTTCTATGAAAAAAAAATTAGCAATAAATTTGTCGCGTGCGAAGGCACGAAAAACGAAAGCGAAGGAGGCAGCTCAGAACATTTAAACATATTCTCTTATAGATATTTATGAGGTAGACAAAAAGGTTTTTTTCTCGTCACACACACACTTCGTATATACTCACTCTCTGGAGTTTGCGTACACTCTGTCTATTACGTGACCCATGAACAACAAATAAAATAAAGTATTGTTTTTAAAAATATTTTTTATATATATTCTATAACAAACAATATAATAAATAATAAATATATATAATAAATAAAATGAATTCTTTACAAATTTATTAAATTTAGCCCAATGTAGAATATAGGAAACATAAACAGGCCTTATATAGCCTCGAGAAGAGTTTGGGATAAGCCTGGTCATAAATGCTCGTGAAGGCTTCATTAAGTCTCGTTTTCAGCCTTGTTGTTTCGTCGTTTCAGGCTTAGTACAGGCTTTTCTACCAGCCTTTGGTCAAGCCTGTGTGCAAGAGCCTGAAACCGCGTTATCATTTAAAGGTTCAGCTAGGCCTGAAATCAGGCTGATGCTCAGCCTGAAGAAAAAAATGTGAGCCTTGTTTTAGAGCTTGGCGAGCCCTTTTTTCATCGTCAATTCCTACCTGGGGAAATATATCCGCAACTACTGAAACGATCGGGATCAAGTTTTGCACAGTTATGCTTCACACAATAATCTAGTAATTATCGAGCCGCTTTTTTCGATACCAGGCATAGTTTTTTTTTTTTTTTCATCGTAAGTACTGAACAATTTTGAGGCGAAAAATCGTATGTTTTATTCCAGTGACTGCCATGGCCCGAACAAATAAAAAAAATTAATTCCAGCTCGTTAAGTACTGTTCTTATACATCCACTTTAAGAAACAGTTTTTTTATATAAAAAATGGCAGAGGAACATCTCGCACCGCAAACGCTGTCAACAAAAACACGTCTCAGGAAAACGACTGTAACTTTTTAACCGTTTGAAATTTTTTCACCAAATTTTCACACAATTTTGATATAATGCCATACTTTGAAATGTATATCATGGTTGTTCAATAAAATACTGTTTTATACACAAAAAAAAATCATAAACATAACCTTACTTTTAGCCGCCTCAGGTATATGTAAGCCCTTAATCATATGCAACAGTTTTCACTAGCTGCAAGCACTTTGTGTTGACACACTGGTAATTATCACATTACTCAACTGGAATGTTGATACTTTTCAAGTGGCACCATATAACTTATGCAACTTGAGGTGAAGGACTCTAGTGAAATTTGAATAAACTTTCTACCGCTCGGGTGTGGATTCCGTTAATTAAAATGGGAGCTTTTTGGTTCACGTAGTTGAGAAGCATAACTTGCTGGATGTTCAAATGTTTTGGGAGCCGCTTTTCCGTTATTGCCTCTCGTTGCATTTATTTTATTTCTGAAGTTGGTCGCGAATAAATAATTCTTAAGGAGGTTGGATCGGTCCCTTTGGGCCAAAGGACGGCTTATGAATTTTTGTTTCAATGAACGTCAAAGACATGCATACGTGGAATAGATTTATTCTGTAGATGACAATTTTTCGTTAAATATATAATTAAAGAGGGAAATTATGCATTTTTATAGTTTTATGACGGGAAAAAGAAAAACTTTTGTGTTACTGCCAACTTGATAAAGTTTAATATTATCGATCATTGGTGTGAAAAATCTGCGTCAGTGAATCTTTTATACAACTCACAATGAACATCACTCAAGTGTTCGTCTCCGATTTTGTTGAAACTCATACATGTGATAAAGCATTGGAAAGTGAAATTGGAAATACATTTTTTATTTTTAAAACGTTTTCAAGGGGGGAAACGTTTCCTTCCTCAAAGAAAGGCATGTAAATAATCCAAAAAAATACATCACCCGTAGCGTGAAGGTCTTGCCCATTTAACCGCGGGTAAAATTACTTACATTCAAGTATTTTTTATCTCTGATGTATTGTGGTGAAACGATTTTAAAATATTCGTAGACTCAGTATAGTCTAGACAATACAGGGTGTTAGGAAGGTCGATGCAAAGCCTTAAGGGGGTGATAGGTCACCTTGTTGGGATAATGTATAACCTAGGTTGCCTTAAGTTTCATTTCGAGTATGATTTTTAAATTTTTTTCCAAAATTAGGTACTAACTCGTTTACCTCTTATGTTAATGCTATTGAAAAAATAGCACTAATATAAGAGGTAAAGGAGTGAGTACCTGATTGTGGAAAATTTTCCAAAAATCATATTTACTATGGTAACTCGAAGTCCTTAGACTTTGGGCTCAGGCAACCTAGGTTAGATATGTTCCTAACGAGGTGACCTATCACCACCTTAAGGCTTTGCATCGACCTTCCTAACACCCCGTATATATATATATATATATATATATATATATATATATTTATTTATTTTGAATTTCGGCTGACGCTTCAACCTCCTTATAAATTCGTACCTATCCAATCCCTTTGTCGAAATTCCTCAACCGAGTTTCAATTTGTTTGCAATTATCATTTTCTCAAAACCATTTGACGACAATTTCGTACATCTTGAACATCCACTGACCTTAATACTTGTCTACGCGATTGATAGCGAATCACACCTCATTTTTACCGCAAGCTGAAAAGAACCACGTGGAAAAGCCACTAAATCAAAGTACCTTTTTCTCTTTATACT
Organism: Ophion obscuratus; assembly: GCA_964007375.1. Classification (NCBI taxonomy): domain Eukaryota; kingdom Metazoa; phylum Arthropoda; class Insecta; order Hymenoptera; family Ichneumonidae; genus Ophion; species Ophion obscuratus. The sequence continues at coordinate 7,555,754 of OZ023321.1, forward strand.
ACCGGTAGAAATATGCAGGCGCGAAATACTCAAGAGCAAATGGTCAAGACTAAGCTGCTGATTTATATAAATAAGAAATTTTTTTTTTTCGAACTGACGTAACCTTTATCATCACAAGCCTACGCAGAGACAGGTGGACTCGTGAATTCCACCATGGAGGTGCTTTGGAGCTGGCGTGTCGGCGTTTAAATTTTATTGCGGAAATGCTCCAAAGGAGTCTCGTCGTTGGTCGCGCTCAAAGGACAAACCGAGCGAGTCGCCGGCTCGACCTCACTCGACCTCCGGAAATTCGAAATTACCGGTCCTGGTCATTAATCAGGGTTTCTCTCCCAGTGTAACACACCGATCCGAGCGGTGCTTTAAAGGACACAGAGAGAAGGAGAGAAACGGTGAGAAATTTTAATATGTAGCACATGTTCGATCTACCCCTAGGGATATAAATCATTGAGAACGGAAAGTGGAAGGAGAGCGAGAAGATTTAAAAGTCTATCTAACGCTTCACTTTTTTTTCTTCGTCTCGTTACTTCTACCCTTCGTGTGTACGTATTCACCACGTTCTCTCTCTCTCTCTCTCTCTCTTTCTCTCTCTCTCTCTCTCTCTCTCTCTCTCTCTCTCTCTCTCTCTCTCTCTCTCTCTCTCGCTCTCTTACCCATGGCTGAATTTTTCCCGGTGATTCCCAGCGAAAGGGTTGAAGAGAGAGAGAGAGAGAGAGAGAGAGAGAGAGAGAGAGAGAGAGAGAGGGAGAGAGAGAGAGAGAGAGAAAGAGGGTACCGTAAAATATGACCCTAAAATTAACCGATTCCTTAATTACTCGTTCTGTTTTTCGTGCACGACCAGCCTCTCATTCCCTACCATCCTTTTGCACCCTCTTGACACGTGGCCGGGTGTGAGACGCACCCCTCGTTTCGCACTCTTCACGCCGCCCACACAGACCTACTCGTTTCCCTTCTCACTTCTCCCAATCGGCCAAAACCAATCTGCTCCTCATTAACCGTTTTCAACCAGGACGCGAGCCCCGCATTCGCCTGAGCAATCGCTCACCGCTTGCCTCTCACCCATAATCCCACCCACAGACATCTGGTCCTCGACCCGTTGTCGCCTTTTAATAACCTGGCAATCCTCACGCGTTACAAACTTTTTAAACGTGTAAAAGGAAATTTGCACTTCGTTTGCTGTGTGATGCGAAAACGGATTTTTTGTTTTTTGTGCGCATCGAGAAGAACGTGCGCAGGTGTGAGTTGAAATTTCTGGGAAAAACAACTTCTATTGAAGGGAAGATTTGTTTATAAGCTTTTTTAATGTGAAAAAGAGCTTATGCCGGAAAATGAATTTTGCGAAGAAGCTAAGAGACTACTTCGTGGCTACGGAAACGCAGATTAATAAGGTCGTTTAGCAGATTTTTTTCAACCACGTCTTTGGGAACCTCGTATACTATAACTACAAAACTATTTGAACGATTATTTTGAAATGCCGCACAATTTTGGATATCATAATTACCGTCTATGTGAACCTAAAGTTTGTTTAGAATATATTTTTTTTAAATACTCTTTCGTTAATAACTACTATGGCGAAAATTTCATGAAAAATATAACATTTTTTAAAACACGTACCATTTTTCGAACTTCAACGTTTCCATGGATTTTTTAGGTTCACATGGAGCGCGTGGGTCTTAGAAATCTAAAACTGTTTAGCTCCAGTGGTTCAGATCAATGCACCGGACGCTGGGTTGTACACCGTGGAACAACTTCGCGACAACCGTTTCTGAAGCAAGCCGCAATCTTTAAAGATGCAATAATACGCGCATTAAATTTCAATGATGTAGTATAAATAGTTTCGTCGAAGAAAATCTTGCAAATTCGCTTATTTTTTCGCTGCCTGAAGGGGACTCCCCCTCAATGCGTGAGTATTCGCATTTCATCGAATTAGGTACAGCGCTTCTAAATCGAATCACGGTGTCGATGATTGATTTACTTTCCTCAACACATAAGCCCATACTGTACAATAACAACCGAATCCAAACTTATCCGTGAAAAATTGATATTTCGGTGAAAACAATTGCAACGAATTTATCGAAGGGTAGAAAAAATATCCTGTCTGCACAGACCCGGCGATTGTTGGAGAGCCTTGTTTTTGCGGCCTTTTTCGAGCCCATCCTCCTCTCGATCGTCGGTCACGATCGTTCGAGTGTTTAGTCTAGCGTTTCGTTCGCTTGTTGTGACAATCCATCCATCCGCGCGCACTGTCGGGATAGATATACGAAAGGGGATGGGAACTCAAGCACAAAGAAT
>OZ023321.1:7558242-7573242 GCA_964007375.1 Ophion obscuratus
TGTTTGGGTTACATAAATACATAATTTTTTAAAAATGTATTTCGAAAGTGTATTTATTAAATGTAACAACTTTTATATCAATATCTATAATATAAACCTATCAAAAAAATTCATGAAAATAGCCTTTTTTAGCGTCTAAAGCGAGAAGAACCCTTAAAGATTTTTTCGTTTCTATTTCCTTCTACTGAGGACTTTTTTGTTATCTTTGTTATTCACTCAACACTGACCGGAGATGAGTCTTGGCAACTTCGAGGTTGAGCGTCATCCGCTAACATTGTGAAACTTCTTTAATATGAAGGCGGTTGAAGCGTTTCTGTGTTCACGAAGAAGATTGATATGCCTATTCTATCTTCTACTCATACGAATGTCCTATTCTTATTGAGAACTGGTCACGTGGAGCCTAAAGGAAAACATCATATTACTCACTGAATTTCTGTACCCGAATTTTCGCTTTTGGTGACGTTTCGTTCACTGCAAACTTTACGGCGCGACGTAAAACGGATTTGATCTCTCCTACGTCACTTTCTATACAGTAGTTTAACACCGTCACGAGGTGTCAATCGTGAAGACTCCAGTAGACTTGCTCCCGGCACGAAAAGAGCAGTAACATAAGCCGAAAAGCTTGGTATGAAGTTTGGAATGATCGACTGTATCAAAGGCTTTGGAAGAGTCAAATAATCCTCGGAGTGTGACCTTTCCTTGATCAACTGCTCGTCTCATTCCATGGTCGATTTGCAAAAGAGCCATATACCTGCTGAAGCCACTTCTGTAACCAGATTGCTGTAAATCAAGAATCTCACTCAATCTGATAAACTCATCGATTTGCCTGTGAACAATCTTCTAAAAAGTCTTTGACAATTAACACGAATGGGCCATTGGTTAGCAGATCGGGGAATGGTGGTGGATTCACTTCAGCAGAGGACGGATGGACGCTCGTGATCATGATGACGCAAAGTGTTGAAGTCCGAGGCAGTTGTTGAATAGGGTAGCTAGATGAGCTAACAGTACTCAAACACTCCCACGTATGGCAAAGAGTGGGATACCATCTGGGTCGCAATGAATGGCAAAGAGGGTGTAATTGTGATGAGCTCCGAAACGGCATGAGAGGCAACATCGGAAAATGCAAATGGCAGCCGGGTCGGAGGCGTACGAGGAGTAATATTTGGAATCTGAGAAAGGACACATGACGGATGAGTATTGAATACACCAATGACGATAACAATTCTCACCCGAAGAAAAAAAGCTCAAAGGAGAACCTTGACTAGGTTTAGCGATACCCGAATTAGCAAGCTCCTTCCATACGCTAAAAACATCGGTTATTCCAAAAACATAAAGAACTAGTACAATGCCAAAACTAAGTAGTTCAATGAGTTCTTCCACTTGGCTATTTCACTGCACAAGAAGATGAACGAGCTCGTTTTTTTGTATTAGACGTGTTGCCAGAGGATGCCCGCAGTGACTACAATCACCAACGATGAAATTGCTAACTGTGGACGGAAAGACAAGGCGGTTAAAGCTCACAACTACAGCGTTCTTTGGCGACAAACGAGGAAACGACCAAACTGTCGATGAAGAGACATTCGAGAATAAACATTACCTGTGCCGAGGCGAACAGCGCAATTCGCTCTGCCACGTTTGGCTCCTGTCTCCCTGTTCAAGTCCGATTCTGCACCCAATAGTCCGATTAAAACCGACTCTAAAATGTCCTGCTGCCGTTCCAGCGACCCTTCCGCGCATCTTCATCCCGGCTTTTAGTGTTCAATAGTAGCGGCCGCTTCGGTATATAGGCGCACCTTAACCCTCGCACCGCAACTATTCCGTTTTATTGTCCGGGACGAACACCATATGCATGGCAATAACTATGCGACCCTTCGCTCTCTCAACCAACCGCACCCACTCTCGTAGCCCGTACAGAGAGTGTAGCAGCTTTAACCTAGTCACCTCATCCCCCCCCCCCTCTCTCTCTATTCTCTCTGAAATGAGAAAGATAGAGTAAGAAGAGATAGAGTCGAGTAAACTCTCTCGAACACTATTCGCCTACTGTTAACTCCATCGACCGTTATCAAGTTATATGGCTATGCGGTATTGCCTACTACAGTCCTTAAGAACACACATTGCTGTACTGCAGTTTCTCTTTGACTGCTAAGCTCTCCTCCACATTCATATAAGCTGCTCAGTGAGAAATGTTTAGTTCGAAGAAACGTTCATCGCTTCGAATACACAAACAATCACCCCAAACATGCTGCATCTGGGAATGCATAGTCCTATTTTTACGTTAGGAAGTTATCGTATGTTGGAATGATTGATGATTGGAGAATAATGTCAAGCAGATGGACACGGTGAATGTAACGTAATAATCGATTCCACTTTTACAATGGTCGACTCGTTTAGTGTCGACGACATAGACGTTGTCGCAGTCAAGGAAGAGAAACCCCACGCCGTACAAAGGCTGATGGTGCCTCGTTGTACCGAGGACGAGGGAGCAAGACAGCTATTAAGATTGGATTGGTTAACTCACGCTTTTTCCCTTGCTTGTTAGGTCTATAGAGATCGCGCTTGCTTGCCGACTTGCTGCTTGGAAGGCTGGGGCTGGCCAGGGAAGTAATGTAAGGCGATTGCGAGCCCGATTTGCGTGCGTGCAAACGCAGCCTAGTAGGTCACAGTGACGGTAAAGGGTTATCAGACAGATTAACCGTAGAGGGGTCGAAAGCAGGCTCTGGGAAGCTAGGCAGAAATAGACAGACGGTGGGAGAGAGAGAGAGGCAGGCAGGCAGCACAAGACAGAGCAAAATAGTCGAGGCAAGGATGGTATCGGCATACCAATGGCGCTACAAAGCTCTCGTCCCCTCTTCCAGCGGAACATGTATAGCTCCGAGGAGTGACTGCCTGACAGTTTGGCATGATGCCTTCCACCACCTCTTACACTACCCTGCTCTATATGTACCCATAGCATTCCCGCTTTTCCTTTTGTTCTCTCTCTCTCTCTCTCTCTCTCTCTCTCTCTCTCTCTCTCTCTCTCTCTCTCTCTCTCTTTCTCTCTTTTTCTTCCGGTGAACACGTTGGTAGCTATACGATGATCTGCCGTGTTCCGCTTTCGCTGACACTGTCGCCAATTGCCTTCGCACAGTCTCTCTACAGATTTTTCGTTTTTGATCGACATCTGGGTAGCTGCGATGATTAATTTTCTCAGGGCGATTTTCTCGGCCCATGATGCATAGCTGGATCGCACTTATCATCACTGCTACGCATGTGTCCAACCGCTCCTTGTTCTTCTTATCATCACCTCTTATTCTCTCGCATACATCATTGCTAGAGCTCTGAGGGGAATTCATCAGCGCATATGGCGGATATGACATTGCCAGGTTAACTATCCTCGTTTTGCAATCGCCAATAAAAGTACGTTCCGCCGACATTTCTGGTTTCCAAACCACTCACTGACAAACGGAATGTATGACATCACTCACGTTTGACATCACTCACGTTTGACATCACTCACGTTTGACATCACTCACGTTTGACATCACTCACGTTTGACATCACTCACGTTTGACTTCACTCACGTTTGACATCACTCACGTCCGTCTGTCTTGGCGTTACAGGCACTTGTCTTTCTAATGAATGATGACAATGAACTGAAGTCTTCAATACATTTGTGAATTTGGTGATACCAGGCAGTGCAGCATTTTGAACTTGTAAATGGTATATTCGTCTGTTTTGATCTAACCGTGCCATTGAAAGATTTTTACACGCATTCACATTTATTTTATGGCTCGTGTCGGAACGGTGGCTGTATCCGACTGGTATGTCCTTGGCAATGTTAATACATCCAGTCGGGCAAAATTTGGTCATACCATAACTTCAGTCCATCTCATACTAAAGAGGCGATTCCTTTGCCATAAAAGTCGTTTTGGAAGTGACTAGGCATTGGAAAGAGATGTGCTGTATAATTGGCTTTAAAGAAATGGAAGTATCTAGTTCTCGTAGATGAGTCACCTACCTCCTGAATCTGTGCATCTTTCGTAGGGAATCTTCTTCTGTATGCGATATTTTTGCGATGTGCATTCGAATTGGGTCATCTCTCTCGTTTTCTCGCCACATGCGTTGTGCTTTCATCGCTTGTTGTCATCGGCGCTTGCGATTTCGCGATATGCGTATCGTTGGTGATCTCGCAGAGACATTTATGAAATATAATCGAAGAGCTATGAATTCCTACCTTTGATACATTCGATGATATATTATTTCACACGGATATGTTGAACAAGTTCTAGTGATTCGTTTGATTTATTGTGTTTTGCTATGGTCTTTGATGTCCAGTTATATTTTTTTAATTTATATTCGCCTTACGGTATGGTTTTCCATTTGAGGCTGCAGTTCGTCCATCTACTACGCTTCCAATTTATTTTATGTGATATTGCGGCCATGAGGTATTTTTCCTCATATTTTCTCTCATTCCTCTTCACTTTATTAAGGGGCTATACCAGTGTGAGACTTTTAAAAAATCTTAATTTTTTTGCCTTTTGAGACAGTCCATTGTATGGGCCAGGTATAGCTGATCAGCAGTTTTTATGGTAAATATCATTTAATCTTGCAAAAATCGATAGTTAAATATTTAAATGCGTTTTTCTCGAAATGAGATTTTTCAAATTTGCGGACATTGTAACTCAAAGAGCAATTATCCGATTGACTTGAAATTTGAACTGAGTACTCTTGAATATGTTTAATCTACAATGACGTAGGTTATTTTTGATTGGATGAAAATTGACGATTTGGCATTGATAAAAACGACCATTTTATAGCCAAGAATATCAATTGTTAGATTTTGATATTTTTCGAAAATCCTACGTCATTGTACAGGAAATACCTTCCAGTTTAACGACATTTTTTCCTTTTTCAGTTTCAGCTACTCAATCGGCCGGAATCATGTCAGCAGTTGAGGAACTTTTTTTTTTTGGCGCCTCCGAAGGCAGCGCATAAGTCGCTTGGATGTCAATATTTTTCTATGCAAAAATTATGGAATATAGGTCAAGTATAGCCAAATATATTCTCAATTTTCCGAAACATTTAATTGAGTACTTTTCTTCAAAAAAAAAATCCCGAAAATTTTCAGCGTTCACACTGGCATAGCCCCTCAAACTCCGAATATCCTTGGTAGAATTATGATATACTTTATAATTTTCATGTTGCTTCTTTGACGCAGCTTCGTTAAGTGTGGTTTCGCGGTTACCTGTAGCCACGCGGGCCTTTGTGAAAACAACGCACCGATTAATTACGACGTTCACAAATAGCCCCATACTTTACCAGGGCTAAATAATCTTACGAATAATTCGATCGCTCCTCTCCCCCACAATTTTCCCTCTCGCCCTCTCCCATTTTCATCACTCCACGTCAATTCACCACATGCAACTCCATTCTGCTCACATTGAGTTACTCAATCCCATTTTATCTCGTCCTAAATGAAGTTACTTCATTCAGCTGTGCCTGATTTTGTGATCCAATAATTCTTGTCTCATTCCACTTGTCCGAAAGTTCACTAAGTCACAAAAAACTGTATCAATCGATCAATCAAGCTCCCCCCTCTATCTCTTCTGCACTAGGCCAAGCGAGTCCTACAAATTCTCATAGATCCGGAGATCTTATTCCCCCCCTTGTTTCCCGAACTTTCAACGTATCAGATCGGTGTCCTTCTCGACGAGACTTTCGAGAACTCGAGAGTGAATGGGATGAAGAGCAAGAAACTGCGAGAGGCGAAGCCCGGGACACGACCCCGCCTTCTCAATCCTCGCGACCTGATCGATTCCACGCGAGGTCCCTCGGTGTTTCAGCACGACGTGCATGTATATGCAAGCCCCCCCCCCCCCCCCCCAAACATACATCCCCTGACCCGCCCTCTTCCACCTATAGTGCTTGCCCTATCTCGTTCACCCTCCATCGTGCCCACTTGGATTATTTATACCCGACAAACAGTCGCGAGACGATCTCGTGGGAATTTCGGATAGAGAATCGCTCTTCGAAATATATATACACATACACACATATATGTATGTATATATATATATATATATATATATATAGCCACACTCACGCTTGTTGGTACGGACTACATCGCGTAACATGGTAACGATTGATCGGAAGGTACAATACAGATACAACGGTGTAGACATTGTTCGATACATCAATCTATCAACGCGCGAGATTCTCTTTTATTTCTACTTCGATGGTTTCACGAGATAGAACAGGCTTTGAAAACGAAATTTCTGACACCGTTCGGATTCTATACATTTCTATGCGTACGTTTGCACGTACATTGATGTACATATAGATGACGGGAGCGTTTTACCTTTGGTAGCATTTTCGGGCAATTAAACATTTCCATTTTCAATTTTTCGCTGGCTATAACAGGACACAAGCATCGAGTGTATGTATGTGTCTGCGCGAATGCAGCATGCGCGTTACATAGGCAAAAGTTCGTGGACAAAACGACATCGTTGATTCGTTTATCGCTCTCCCTCTGGTCCCACCGTTCTCTGTAGCACTCGTATCTCTATCCCTCTCTCGCGACCTTTCTCACTTCGCAAGCTCTTGCATATATGCACGCCGGAAAGCCCGGTCAACGCACTTTGTGCGGCTTCAATTTTCATCGTAGTTTTTGTTCCGTCCTCGGCCTCTTTTTCTCCCCTGATACACACCGGGCACAAAGGGACCAAAAAAGGTGAACGGTCGTGAGTGTGCGGCCATGGCACAGCGCCGCGAGGAGTGTCTCGATTAGCGCGGCAGGCGTGAAGTACCTCATAGTGATACCAATATTTTGGGAATATGTTGGGTTTTTAACTTAGTTCCCGGTGTTTTATGTTGGGTGGCGTGGCTGGTATTATTTTCGTAGTAACACTAAAACCATACTGTGTTGAAGTATTCGACATAACCTACAATATTCAGTATTCGAGAGTGAATTCATTTGTACTGAGTACTTTTTTTATAGTGTCAAAAATTTTGGGTTTTTCGAGGGGGTAGTTTACCCTTGAGAGAAGTGTAATAAATTTGAAAGATGGGAAAATTTTATTCATAGGTTTTTGGAGTATTTTCAATCAGCGGGGACATTTTAGATACAGAACATACGACCGCGATGGTTAAATGCATGTGAGGGGTGGTTTACACCCTTAAGCTTGCTGTCCGGCGAATACGCAAAAAGAAGTCGACTTTAATTTTGTCCCTTCTTTAAAATGATCCCCATTTTGTTCATTAACATGCAAGCCTTCGACGTGTGGGGTGAAAAAGGCAAATATAGGGGTGGTTTAAACCCTTAATGTTTTTTACGATACCTCTGTAGTGGTTTTTTCATCGCTTCGGATTAGAAGAATTTTCGTTTTTGTTTCATTGCGATCAGTCGAGTGCTTGTGGGTGAAACTGCAATATTACCTCTTGGCATGTCTTTCTTCGAGGGGTGGTTTTACCCCTTAAAACCGTTTTTTCCGCTGATAAAAAAAATACGTGTTGCCTAGTTTTCGATGCTTTATAATATATATACGTTTCAATCAAATCGAAGGACGACACCTGAGGGATGTTTCGTGAGACAACTTTCAGAGATTGGTTTAGACGATTCAAAAGTGGCGATTTTGACCTTAAAGACGAAAGAGATGCAGTGCCACCATACCTTTAATTTATACACCCTTTTAGTTGGTGTAGGGGAGAAACTCTGTAAATTGGATAGTTACTATCTATCTTAATATTCGATAGTGGACTATCTCGAGTTTTTCTGTAACAACATCTCTGTGTTTGATTTCATACACTAATAACTAGTCGTGAGATGCCGTCATGGAAAAAAATTTGGTTGCTTATCAATAAAAATGGCACAACAGTGAATTGACATTACTTTTCGCCGGCGTAAGAAGATATTTTTTGTGTTAAAAGGTGTTGTTTTTATTGAGGCAAGTCCAAATGATTTATATTTTTGTTATTCTTTTATGAATTATAGCATTTATTTTACTCGATAAATATATTATGTTCGCCAAAATAGAAATACGAACAAAAATCGTATTTGCCTGAGTGAGCCATAAGAAAAGGTAAAACACTCTCCGAAGATTTCCGAGTAGAGCTTGAGGAATATTTTTTCAACCATTTCCAAGTCAGCGGCGTAGCGCAGTGGTCAAGCGCATTGCCTGTCACCCCGCTGGCTTGAGTGCGATGCTTCTCGCTGCTACCGTTTTTTTAACTTTTTTTTTTAATTTCTCGCAATGTTCAACTATTTATTGTAGAGGAAAAACCTTTGTTTCAAAACTTGAACGAAGTATGCTTTCCAATGAAGCATATTTTGGAAAAATGTAACTGCTCCAACAATGCCTTTATAAAATGTACTTGGTGTGGAAAATATGTACGTTTCAAATGTGTCTACGACGAATATTACCCTAAAAATTGTAAAATAATTTCTAATAATTTCTAATAATGAATCAAAAGCAGCGTTCAAGAATTTTCAGAATTTTTTATTGTCATTAAAAATCTCACCTAACTATATAAATGAACTGCTTGAATATATTTAAATTCTACAATAAATAGTTCAACATTGCGAGAAATTTAAAAAAAAACAGTAGCAGCGAGAATCGAGCCCAGGCCAGCGGGGTGACAGGCAATGCGCTTGACCACTACGCTTCGCCGCTAACTTGGAAACGGTTAAAAAAAAATTCCTCAAGCTCTACTCGGAAATCTTTGGAGGGGGTTTTACCCTTTCCTATTATATAATAATTGTACTGTATAAATAAACTATATAAATAATACATAACTATATAAAGTATATAAATACTATATACTATATAAACTATATAAATAATACATAAATACTATATAAAAATTGAAAAATAAAAAAATAGTGAACGATCGGAAGGAAGTTTGTTCTTTTTTCCACAAATTTTCGCAGTTTTTTGCTCACTATTTTTTTATTTTTCAATTTTTTGTTCTTGATTCTAGGTCAACTTGTATACAATATTGTACAAAGTAACAATATGTTTGATTTTTTTGCTTCTAATCATCTGTCCGGGACTTAGGACTTCCGCAAGCGAAGAATGTCATCGCCCGCGCACCGACATACGTTAAAATTAATAAAAACATTCCGCCAGAAATACACGAAATGTTTCGGATATATTTATGGCTTTGCGGAGAGATGCAGACTATTCGAAAATTATTGGACATCGCAACTAGTAAATGCACCTTGTACGTGTACGCACCGAATAGAGGCCGCTCGATTATTCGCAACGTAATACATGAAACTCGAGAGAAAATTACGATCTGAACCGTAGCGATATCAAAGCTCGGCGAGCCCGGAGATCGCAAGAGATCATAAAAATGCGTGGGTTTATGCAAATGGTCGTTGCATCTCTGGTATCGGGGAAATTAATATCGGGAGATGAACCAATACCTATAATTGTACAGAAATGTCAACGATCAAATTCCTGGCATACGCATTTGCCTTTTGCCAAGCAATTTATTTCACGATTAATTCAAGAAAGTATTATCCAAGAAATAGTTCCAATTTAATCGAAAACTATTGATACACGTTTTTTATCTGTGGAAAAACGGTTCTAAGGGGTAAAACCACCCCTTAGAGTGAAGCATGTCAAGGGACAATTTTACAATTTTACACGTAAGCAATCAACCGATTTCAGTGAAACAGAAACAAAACGTCCAACGCAAAACGATCAGAAATCGACTGTGGGTGCATTGACAAAACAATGTGCCCACGGAGAGTGAACACAGATGAGAATGAACACGAATATGTGTTCTTTCTCTTCATTATCGTGCCCTCTATAAAATCCCGTTCGGTTTTAGAGCTCCGTTCATTTCTCGATTTTTGGCAGAATTTCAAAGTTGGACCGTCGATTATTGCGAATTTTTTCCATACACCCCCTTGCCACTTGTTCGGCCATTTTCCCAGCCCACTTTCTGGGAAAAGTAATTGAGATATCAAGATGAATCCCACGGCATTATCTAAGTCTGCCAAAATCCTTTCCGAAACCCTCCCAATAAACCTCCGTCCCTCCAATAGAACCGATGCTACGGCTATTTGAAATTACGGAATTTTGGAGAAGTGACCAAGAGGGTAGAATTTTTTTTTTTCCACTTTTGAACCGTTTTAATGTTCCCACTCATGGGAAATGTTCCGCCCATGACGAATATCAGTGAATTAATGTCGAAATCTTAAAATTACGCTAGCTAAACGTTAAAAACGTGTTTTTACACACTTTTTACGATTTTTAGTAAAAACTGAACGTTTTGAAGAAAATTAATGGCCAATTCGTGCTCAGGGGATGAAAAAGTATCGATATGGACTTATAAGACAAATATCAGATATCCAAATTTGTTTCGCATCTCGTCTTTCTTGCCTGATATTCATTTTACAGGTCCCTACCCTGGAACAGACCGATACGACATAATTTTTTCACTATTTACCCAATGCTTACGAATGTCGACATTCTCGCCAGAAATGCATTACCTAAATGTTTTTTGGAGAACATTCACCGGGTGGCTTCAAGCCAATGCTTTCGCGTAACCGAGGTCAGAATTAAGACCGGGTACACGGCGAATCCGAACCAGTCCGGTCAGCCCGACCATTTTCTGAAATTCCTCAGGGAAAACAGGTAGGGGGTGGTAACGAACTCGAATTTTCTGCACGGATCACCGTAAAATGGGGTGACTTTGAACGGGTTTTGGAAGTTTCTTGTAGGTAGCTTTTTTAACATCCTAACTTCCAACTATTTTTGCTCTAATAGAACAATGTGTCCTTTGGCTATCAAATGTATAAGTGAAGCCCCGCCACACCCCCACAATTTTATGTTTTTTTTTTAAGTTTCAAAGTAACCTTGAGTGTGGGGTTACTTTGATAAGGATTTGAAATGCAACATATATTAAAGATTAAGGGTTACTTCTACATCATTTTCATTTTGATAAATAATTGTTCATCCATTATACATGGAATTAAATGAAAAACAACGATTTTTCCCAATCAAATCGTCATCTTTATTAAAGCCTTAGGGCGCTTCAGGATTTAACAAAAATCGATTTTTTTGTTAGAAAGTTACCTTAATACCTACAAAATTATATTCCAAAAGATGATGAGTGTGAAAAATCTCTAAATACTCGATTTTCGAGCATTGTTGAAGATTAAAGGTATCGAAACATTATTCGTGCCGTAACTTTCTACTCATTTTAAACGCGTTCATCTCAAAACTACATTTTTCAAGTCGGCCGGACTCAGAAGTCAAACAAATTTCAACCGATTCACTCGAAATTTCAACTGTATATTTAGAATTACATTTTCCAATGCACTGCGTAGGATTTTTTATTATATTGCATAATCCCTTTTTTATAAACAATTTTTTGACGATTTTCTCATGGTTTTTTATACTTTTTGTTTTAGAAATCTGCCATTTTGACAAAAAAAAATATATCAACAAAACCGTGCGTACTTCTATAGCTATTCTTATATATAATCGAAAAAACTTTAGTGTCTCATCATAAATAAAAAATTATAGGAGCTGTTAGTCCAGCCGTTGACCTTCCGAAAATAAAGGCGAGACAATAATTTTTTGTACACTCAATTACGTGTATAATAAAATCCTTATTTTGTAAATTCAAATTATTTTATGGTTTCGCTGGAAAAAAAAATCCCAAAATATGCCCTTTTTAGCCTCTAGTGTGGCCCGAGGCCTTGAGGAGACATTTGACAGAAAAAATCAAGTGCCTAGGGTACTATTATACGCACTTAATCAATCTTATAATGATCATTGAGATTCAAATCAACTTGAGCACATTATAATAAACTTAAACAACAAATTGGAGCAACAATAGAAAAAAGCTCGCTGCGCACAAATTTAAACCGTATTTTTCCGCTCTGTTAAAGTAGCCCCCAAAACTGTCAAAGTTACACAATTGCATCGTCAATTTCACCCCGTTTTACAGTATGTCGTTATAACTATAAGAACACCCGGGTGTTTCGTATAAAAAAGTGTTTATTCCACGCAGTGGAATGTGTCAGAAATTACATTTTCTCACATTTATAGGTACGTGTGTACAAATGTATAGTGTCATTAATATCGTGAGTATACTTATATAGATTTATATGCGGACAATGTCCTTCAAAGTGTATTGTGGAAGAGAGGTCGCTATCGTACGCGTGAGCCATGCGTGAAGTGCAAAAGGGCCGTTGCGAGCCAGAGGAGTAAGAGAAATAGAGAAGAAGAGAGAAAGAAAAGCGAGCCCTTGCCGCCTCTGGATACTGGCTCGGTATCACGTTACGCGAGAGATTAAAAACCTCGGCAAGAAATACTGCCGCTACGAAAGCCCTCATTTGCAACCTTCTCTCTCCACGTGCGGGCTCTGCGGACCCCATCTCTTCCACTTTTTTCATAGGACAAATTTGTATATATATATATATATGTATGTATGTATGTATGTGTGTGTGAGTGTGTGTATATATATATATATATATATATATATATATATATATATATATATATATATATATATATATATATATGTCGCATGCCATATATAGATTGACTCTCGTCCTTCTCTCTCGCCGTCTCTTCTCTTTACCTTTGTCTTCCCAACACTGGCGCGAATCGTTTTTTTTTCTTCCTCGTATCTCTCATTATTTTTCTCGGTGGTCACAGCGCATTTCCTCTCGAGTCCTTACCCCCATTATTTCTTTTTTTTTTGTTCTATTTTCACTCAGGTAAAATTACAGTTGCAAATCAAGAGAGGTGCAGAGAGAGAGAAAAAGAGAGAGAGAGCGATGGAGATTGTATCGAGAGGAAAGAAAATCATAGGATCAAATTTTTTAAGGCCCAAAATCTTCCACGAAACGGTGCGGCTGACGGTGAAAAATCAGCTGGGTGTGCAAAATTAATTTGTAACGTGTCAAGCCATTTCCGAAAAGGTGTAATTCCTTAGGAAAAGTATTCCAAGGTGTTTTCTGCATAATGGTAGAAAAAAAATAGCGGGTTAAGGATAGTTGTTGCAAGATAACCCTGTGTGCCTCAGGGATTGAATTATCTCGTTGCATTAATAGTGGTTAATCATGGTAGAAAAAATAGTGGGTTAGGAAAAGTTATTGTAAGATATTCTTGTGTGTCTCGAGGGTTGGAGAAAGTTTTTTCTGGAAAGGAGAAAATCTCGTTCTGGAGAAAGTGCGAGTAAGAACCAAAAGGTTTTTGTTAGCATTCATGAAAGATTACGATCGAGCTTCTTTCTCTCTCTCTCTCTCTCTCTCCCTCTCTCTCTCCCTCCCTCCCTCCCTGGTTTACCACTAAATGACTGTTGGAGTACATTTTGTGAGCATTAACAAATATCAAAGATTTTTTACTTTTTCAAATTTCAATGTCCCCAACTTGATAAGATCTGAACTATTTCCCTGGTACTTCCAAAATTCACTTCAATAATTGTCTGGTATCAAGCTTGAGCAAGAACTCCATCAAGGGGAGATATAGACCTAGATGGTCGAGGTCGAGGATTTAGAAGCTATAAACAATCCGTCGACCGTAGAAGACCTACACTATGGGCCTGGTATCGATGATTCCATGTAAGTTGACAAATTTCATAATTTATTCATTCCCAAATGTTCAAACGCGTTTTTCTCAAAACCTCGTTTTTCAAGTCGGTACCCAAAATTTCTCGAACACCAATGAACCGATTGCCTTGAGGTTTTTTGTGTTTGTTCTATACACCATTATCTAGTACTTGTCATAGGATTTTTTTTCCGTTCCTTAGTTTTTGTTTTATAGGCAAAATAATAACTAATTTTTGGCCCAAAAACATTATTTATGTTCAAACGTCCACCATTTTGTCATAAATCGATATTTTCAAAATCGGCTATGACAAGTACTAGATTATAGTATCTAATTTAATCATCTTTTTGGTTTTTTTTCAGATGATTTTTGAAGAAACGCCAGTGGGTACCGTATACGCAAAAAGTAGTGGCTGGGTGCTTTACCACGACAACGCACCTACCCATTCATCGCAACTTATCGAGCAATTTCTTGTGAAACACAGCATTGCTCAGCTTCGTCAGCCCCTTACTATTTTAACCTGCCTCTTCCACTTCTGTCGGTTCCCTAAATTGAAGCATCCCTTCGAAGAAAGAAGATTCGATGATGTGGAGGAAATAAAAAAAGAATGCGACGAGGCGCTGTTAGCTATTTCGAAAGCTGAATACAAGTAGTATTTCCGAATGTGAATCGGATACTTTCTGGAGAGACGTCATCGTTTAGGAAAGCTTATGGAAATTAGAAACTTCCATATTGTTGCCTTATCATTTTGATCTGCCCACAGAGTTTCTTTTGTAGGAAACCCACTATAAAAAAAAAAGATCGGTTTTTTCGTTTTATCGATTTATTTAAAAATTAGGACCAAGATAAGACCATGAGGAAGCAGACTGAGTTTCTGATTTTCCTAACTATTTTTATTGTTACAGCTTGCGCGAAAGGCTACGACCAAGATTCTTTCCGGGACGAAAAATTGCCAAATAAAGGTACCACGAAATCCTGCCACCCTAATCGGATTTTTGCCTAAGGGTAGACACACTTTTAGGCAGTTGGTATTCACTATCATTAATCTGCAAAACGGTGGAGGTAAATAAAATCATAAAGCTCGGTGTCAGAGACTTATACACAGACTGATGGTTTTTTTTACCGTAATGTTCTTTTTTGACAAATCTCTGTTAGACAATTTTAGCGATCTCTCTTTTGCACACATGCCACGTGGTACAGGCTCCACTTTACCTTGAGCATTTGAAGAGCATCCTTAAGACAACCAAATGTGCGCCAGCAAACATGACATACATATGCTGGGTTGAAAATCTGTCCCTCTCTCTTTCTCTTTAAGGGGGTATCCCTCTCTGGAAATTCCAAAAAATCGTTTTATGCAAATTGTTATAGTGTGAATTTTCAAGAATATATTGAGACCAACCGGACCCTGGAATTCTAAAAATTGACGAAGTTACACCTATTTTAGTGGAAC